>OMLC01035381.1:0-29605 GCA_900302585.1 Regalecus glesne
ATATCATCATGATTACAATGCCCTGCGAATTGAGCTTACCCATTTATGAGGGCAGCCTTGGTTGTCTGAGTCTTTCCAGGTTTACTATCATCATGGTCATACCAGTAAGCACTTTCAAATCTCTCTCGTGGGATATCTACAACGCAGTTCCTCCCTTCCAACAAAATTCTCCAGAAATTCTCCAGCCCCTCACCTGAAAATACAATGCACCACAGCCTTCAGCCCAAATGTCCAACATAACCTAATTATTTAATTTTGAACAATTGTAAAATTTCCTGTGCCACTATGTCTTACCTCCAGGGAAATTGCATCCAATCCCAACAACAGCTATGGCATCTTCTGCGTCCTCCATTATTCATTTGGTTTTATTCTATTAAAGTCAATTTAATCCAAGGAAAGATGCCTAAGCATCATTCTTAATACTGTTGTGAACGATATAAAAAAGCTTCTAAAGGATGCACAATGCCAAATTGGAGCTTCTGTCTTCAGCTCCAACTATTGATGCTCCAACTTTCAACACAGCCCTTTATAAATACTGTGACTAGCATGGAGACAAAGGGAGCAGATGACACAATAGAGGTCTGTCAGATTTGTTCAGTATTCCCATTCGTTTTCATTTGAAACCAAATACACTAATAGCAGGTTGAAATGCTGATGTAACGTCAGGAGTCAATGGACTTTTGTTGTTTTGGCTTAATGAGAAGACACAGGGTTACTACAAGGCCATGGCAGGGTTACTTAAGTCGAGCTGCTCCCATATTTTTAATAGATACGACTCTAATAGTTAAGTGATCTAAAATAAATGATAGCCACTTTATTTGGTCATTGTAATCCTCCAAGTTCCATCGAAGTCCATGTCCATCCCCACAATATGGGGACCAATTGTGATACATAAAATGGACCTCTTGCTCATCCTTACAATGAAATTTGTTCTCCGAATTTAACTCATCCTGTTGTATAGGAGTAGTGGGAAGCTTGCTCAAGAAAACTTCAACATGCTTTCTGAAGGAACCAAGGATCAAACCAGTATTCTTTGGATTACTAGAAAACTTGGTCAACCTCCAGAGCCATGTCGAAAACATGCAGGAAAACCCCTCTTTGTAGTGCTAAGATTCATCCACTAAGGAAGAGCCTCCAATAGAGGCATCAGTTCCTGAAGCGCATGCTCTACTGCTGAGCTACCACTACCCTTATTTTGACCCTTCTCTTTAGTTCAGTTAGTTTACTCTGAATGGGATTGTGAATTGATATTTACAATATATTCGCAGATACCATTTTTAGGTAGATTTCTATACACAAACAAGTCCTGCAAAATACTTGTTATAACTTTTATTTTAAGTTTAACAAGTCCCATTTCAAGTTCTGGGAAAGTGAACCTGGTCTTTGTACACACTTAAATTACAGTATATACATCTCTCTTCATATTTCAGTTACAGACTGGTCTCAGGATAGCACATGAGAACATAATGATATAATTTAGAAGGACAAATTAACAAAACAAAGCTCACACAAATTGTTTGGGCACTTTATAAAAAAGGTAGAACATAGTAGATGCAACTCAATTACATAATTTAGAGAAAAGATGGAAGATTGTGTAAAACTGTTGCTCCTGGATACTGTAGTAACTCTACATGTACATTGAGTTTCAAATGGTTGTTTCGTATTTGTACACACCTGAAATTAGATGTTGACAATAAAATGTTTTCTTGAATGTGACCCTTTTTATCCGACCTCCAGCCAAATAGATCCGTGATCAGTTTTCCTTGTGAATTGGACAATTCAAATATTACATTTGACAAACTACTAAAGAAATCAGTTAACACATCTGAGGTCTGTGTAATATTGCTGAAAACTTAACATATTGTGCTTTGACAAAGATCAACAAAATTAATTCAAAACAGCTAATGAACAGTCTCAGAAACAGACATTCTTTCCCGTCCAATTACAACTGCTCAGTGTCTTTAAAAATGTCATCTAGTAGAGAGGCTTGCAGTTATGGTCAAGAGAAAAATCACATCAAAATAAAAAACAAATTTTTTTTTGGCTGAAATAAAAGCTTATTGCACACTAATGAGCAAAAATATTATGACCACCTGCCTAACATGCTGTTGGTCCTCCATGTGCCGGCTGACTCTGCGAGACCCCTAAAGGTGTCTGTCCTGTGGTACTAGCACCAAAACATTGGCAGCAGATCATTCAAGTCCTTGAAATTGTGAGGTGGAGTTGTAGTGGATTGGACTTGTCAGTCTAGCACAACCCACAGAAGCTCAATCAGATTGAGATCTAGAGAATTTGGAGGCCATGGCAACACCTTGAACACTTCATTGTGTCCAGAGTAGCAGGGCACACCATGCTGCTGAAAGGCCACTGCCATCAGGCAATACCATTGGCATAAAGGGGTGTACCTGGTCTGTAACGATCTATAGGTAGGTGGCACGGTCAAATTGATGTCCACATGAATGTTCAAACCCAGGGTTTCCCAGCAAAACATTGCCTATATGATCAAATTCCCTCCATCATCTTCCCACAGTGCATCTGGGACTTATCAGATGCACTTATCAGCTTCTTCCACTGCTAATCTGTTTCACTGATCAATGCTTTGCAGTTCACCTGTGAGTGGTCCTAATGTTTTGCCTCATCAGTGTTGTTAATGGAACATAAAAAAGAAGGAAAAAAAACAAACACTAAGGCTTCAAAAATGCCTGTGATCAATTGCACTGCTATGTAGCCTATATACATAAAATAAGAGTCAAAAATGCTTTGTCTGCTGAGGTATCTAGTGGTCCAGTGATTTGCCCTCCAGCACCATCTGGATCTCTTTTGCATCCAGTGTTTCATATCTTAACAGGGCATCAGCAAGCTTCTTGTGCTCCTTGTTGTAGGTTTTCAAGATGCTTTTAGCTCTCTCATATGAATCCTGACAGAAAAAGCAAGATGGATGATTGAGCAACAAATATGAATTAAGAGTTATGCCGTCTGAGGTTAGCTAAATTAAGAAGAGGAGATTTGTATATATTAGAGTTTAGAGTGTTATGAAATCTGCTCACCTTGAGTAGAACCCGGACTTCCTGTTCGACAGCGGCTTGTGTCTCAGGGCTCTGCTTTGACAGGTCAGAGTAGGTCATGACACCAAGCTGCAGCATAACACAAAAGGGTTTAAACTCTGGCTGAAGTAACACTGGAGCTTTCATCCAACGGATGCCGACGGTCACCAATCAGTGTAAAGCAGGGAGCACTTTGAGTTCATCATTAGACAACCTTTTACATTACATTACAGGCATTTAGGAGACGCTCTCATCCAGAGTGACGTACAACAAGTGGATAGCGTTAAGGTACAAAAAACCTTGTAATGTCTTCATTGTAATGACACATAGTGGTAATGTGAAGGGGGATAGCACAAGGTAGGTATTGGGAAGAAAAAAGAAGCCAAAGGTAGAATCACAGTTGGGAGTTTTAGAGGGCTTTACATCCCCATTGTGAAAAATAGGTTGATAAAGTATATGAAAGTAAATACAAACAGGAGATATTTAAAATCAAGTGAGCCAAGCGACCCAATTTATAAATAAATTAAATTAAAAACTAGTGAATGCCAGCATGCCTTTGTGCAAGGCAAACAGTAGAATTTGGGCTTCACTAAGCAACTCCCAAAGGTCGAGGTGAAGTTGTGCATTGCTAGAAGAGAGAAGTCTCCGCATGCTAATCTGAAGTCAGAACACAGAGGTGAAAATTGGATTACAGTGGAGGTTGGAGTTAAGGCCTGGAATGTGTGGCTGCTCACATGAGTTATCATAAAAGCAGAACAGCACTGTGAAATGAAAAGTCTGCTTTAATCCAAGTGAGAAAAAGAAATCAAAGTATTTTACCTTGTCACTCATTCCAAATCTGGTCACCATCATCTTTGCAATTTTGGTTGCTCCATCAAAGTCGCTTGATGCTCCTGAAATACATCACAACAGGGATATCTTGAAGTAACATCAGGTGTTTATAAAATCAAATATCAATAATGACTATTCACATAGGTTAGAGCTGATGATGAGGTTCAAGGTGAGGTTAAATAGAAACAACAATTCCACTAGTGACACAAATATAACAAACTGTTTACGAGTATGCATCAAAATTCTTGGAGTGGATAATTCTTCTCTTGGTTTTACTACCCCTGCACTTACTATAATTTTCAGTGCAGTATATTATGAAGGGACGTCAGCTTTAAATATTCTTGATATCTTAATAAGCAAAACTGTCTAGATATTGTATTATGAAGCCAAATTTAATATTTGACAGCACTCGATATTTATTTTCCCATGTCCTGTCAACAGTTTATCCTCTATAACATATAGGTGCCAGTAGCATGGTGGTGTTTGCACATGCCTAGTAAATACTTCTTTGAAGTTGAAATTACAAAACTCTTCCTGCTATCATACCAGTGGTGATCTGGTCATCGCCAAAAATCAATTCCTCTGCTACACGGCCACCCATGCTAACATCCATTTGAGCAAGCAGCTGGGCTCGTGTCTCACTCCAGCGGTCATTCTCTGGTAGCATGGACACCTGGGGATTGATCAGGAGAACACATGGTAGTTTTAAGATCGAGATATAGTCCTGGTGGATTTCAGCAACAGATTCCACTTTGTTAGGGTTACAAATTGAATTGTACTCACATGGCCAAGAGTTGGGCCCCTGGGCATGATTGTGGCTTTATTGATGGGCATTGCCTCTTTGGTGTAGTAGGCAACAATGGCATGGCCTGACTCATGGTAGGCTGTGATGGTTTTATTTTTCTTGTCAATTTCTACACTCTTCCTCTCAGGGCCTGAAATGAAGTAGAGATTATGAACTATCAAATCTATTTATTTTTTTCTTCCAACATCGAAAGGAAGCTATATTGAAAAAAACCCACAATAATTTGCTGTCGGCTCATAACTGTGTCGTTGGAACTGGTAGGGATTTATTGCTAAAGGACACTAGAAGGAAGAAATATTTATAGACACATGCATGACCCTATGTCTTCTGGCTCAGTGATACTCTCTTGACCGTTTGGCCAACCTGTTCCTTGTTCAAGATACTGAACATGCAATAGCATCAGATCAGTTTAATACCTGGACCAGCAAATTCTGGGAAAGGTACAGCTTAGGAGATTGGGAAAAGACTTAACCCACTGTCCCGGCACTCAATCACTTTTAACAAGAAAATGTGTAGAGTTAATCCGTCTCATGTGATGTCTCAAAGAGAAGGGTAAGGCACTTGGGGTATTCACCCATGAGAATCTTGTCCTTGGCAAATTCTAGATCCTTCATTGTGACCATCTCTTTCTCATCTACAGCTGCCTTAAGGGCTGCCTGGTTGACCAGGTTCTCCAGCTCCGCCCCAGAGAAACCCACTGTGCCCCGGGCAATGATCCCGGCTTCCACCGCTGTAAAAAAAAGGAAGAAAAACACAAAGAAGAAAGGTACATTGATAGAGGGTTCTTGTTTGAGACAGTAGAGTCTTTCACATAATAGTTGCAACAAGATTCTCTGATTTGCTGATAGGTATAATTTAAAATGCTTGACTTGTTAAATGACATAGAAGTGCGGTAATTAACTTGCTGTTCAGGCTCAAAGGAGAAAGACATTTTCCTTAAAGGCATTAATTCATCCCTCAGTATGCGTCACAGGGTCAAGTAAGATGCCAAAATATTGCAACTGCGTTCTATTTAAGTAAGATTAAACATACTTTTTTAATGCACCTTAAAATAGGATAGAATTATCAATTCATCAGGTTTGACGTTAAATATTATCCAAAACCTGGAAAAAAAATCTTATTCTTCAAAAACATAAAGGAAAGATGCTGATAGAAAGCAAGCTACAGGGGGCTGCAGTACACATAAATGTACAGTTTCAACATATAATTTAACTGGGACATTGTAGTAAATACAAAATCTTCAATTCTTATATGAGACACAAAATATTACATTGGGACATACCAGGATCCACTTTGATTTTTGACAAGTACCAGTTGAGTATTTCTGTGCGTCCTTTGACATCAGGACGAGGGACAGTCACCTGCATGTCAAACCTCCCTGGCCTTACCAGAGCACTGGAATGCAAAGATAGCTCAAGCTTAATCTAATTATTTTCTTTCAGTTGTATGCACAAAATGTAGATCAATGCTGACAGGTGATTCCTGAATGTATTGCCCTGAAATCAGCTAGATTTAGGTAGACAGCTAGATAGAGAGGCTAGAACTTTGAAATCCTCACTTGAGTCAAGAGTGAATGACTGCCATTACTGGCAACCATTCAAATATATCATCACAACAATGGGGAAAAGCCACAAAATTTGCTCAAAGCCAATGGAAGGAAGTATTCCACTGTAAATTGTGAACATACTTATCTAAAGCCTCTGCAAAGTTTGTAGCACCAATGACGATTACACCTTCATTTGGTTTGAACCTGTAAAATATCAAAACATAACCCCAGAGTTCAGTAATGCTAGATAATATTCATACTATCCAATTCAGAATTGTATTATTTTATTTTTATAGTTAATTAAAAGAAGGTAGATAAATTTTCACTGATAGATGAGAAGACTGACCCATCCATCTCAGCCAGTAGCTGATTGATAGTTTGTCTGGAGTACGGGTGCATAGGAGATTCAATTCTCTTCCCACCAACACTGTCCAATTCATCGATAAATATTACGCATGGAGCATTGCTTTTTGCCTCTTCTGCAAAAAAGAAACAAAAAAAGGAGACAAGGTGAAGTCAGCACTTCCTGTATAGTGATTTCTGTAAACTAGATGCATTTTCTCATAAAGTTTTGACCCTAAATGCCTGGGGAATGTGCATAGAGCTATTTCAATCTTTTATCTATTTTGAGGAGTGAGACTCAACGATACTTCAGAAAACGTAATACTTTCCAAGAAAATAGGCTTACTGAAAAGGTTTCTGATGCGGCTAGCACCGACACCAACAAACATCTCGTCAAACTCTGATCCAGAGGCATAGTAGAAAGGCACGTCTGCCTCCCCAGCCACAGCACGAGCCAGAAGAGTCTTTCCCGTGCCTGGTGGACCAACCAAGAGAATCCCTGGTAGGAAAACAGATTAAACAAATTTGAGTAAAACAGCAGAACTTGAAAACAGCTTTAATAGTTGTTAGATGTAATAAAGAACAGAAGACAAGGAGCAAGTGGCTAAAGAACATATAACAGATAGTGTATTTCATAATATGATACCTTTGGGAAGTTTTCCACCCAGAACGGTGAACTTTTGAGGATTCCTGAGAAACTCAACGACATCTTGAAGTTCATTTTTGGCCTCTTCCACTCCTTTGACATGCTCAAATGTCACATTCTTCATCTGGATGGGATCCACTGCTGAGTCAAGACCAGATGTGGTGCGAAACCTCACTGTAGAAATTCATGACCACCCATTCAGTGCAATGAGTTCCAACAGTGCGACCCATTTTTATGAAATATCTCTTGATAACAAGGAGCCATGCTACTTATTATACATTTACTGCTTTAAGATCCACATGTAATTTCAGCTATCCAAAGGTGGCCTGTTTTACACAACTATCATTTCAAAGTACAGGAATATAGTCCCAGGATGAGAACATAGTAACAAATAGATTATATAAATGGCATATATTAGGAGTACTATCAGCTGATTCCTATATACACACCACATAAGAAATATGCTTTATTATCAGGGCTGTGGCATTGTTATTGCACATTAGAGATGGTACAGCTCGCCTATTAGCTCTGTTCAACTTGGGGTGTGCATGTGGGGTTGTGGGTTGGTTTTCAAACATAGCAATGAATGAAAACTGAAACAAACCAGTATCAGAAAAGGAGCCTTTACCCGATAGAAATGGGGTTCTTGATAGGCCATAGATACCGATGAGGAGAAGTACTAAAAGGATCAACCTGGTCCTCCTCAAAGAATCTGTTAAGACAAGGCAGACAGAACAATTACGAGTGTCCTTCAAAGGCAATAGAAGATTGTCATTGATTCAACTCGGCAATTTCGCCAAAAGGAAACTTAGTGCAACTAGTAGTAGTATCAGCTATGGAAAAGTAGCTTGTTTACTTGAGGTACAGACTACCTTTATAAACCTAATTTGTTTCCCTTGGTGACTATGATAATCACATGCCTTGTGTTCTCTGAGTTAAAGCCTGGGACCTCATGAAGCCCTCAGTGAAACCAGTCTTAAAGGAATCCTGCTGGTTTTCTGGGAGGTTTTTCTGTTTTATCACTTGGTCAAGTGACTGTGCTTCTGGGCCCTTTTCCCTCATGAGTAGTCCCTGTGGGTGAAATTATGACACAATGTAAAAATCAACAAGATTTCTGGGCTCCAAAATTTACCAGGACCTACGGTGGACATCCAACATAGACACAATTATCAAAAAGCCAAGCAGAGGATGTATTTTCTCTGTCAGCTCGGGAAGTTCAACCTGCCTCAAGAATGGCTGATTCAGTTCTACACTGCAATAATACAGTCTGTATGTCTCTCTGCATGTCCATCACTGTCTGGTTTGGATCGGCCACCAAACGGGACAGGGACAGACTACAATGGACAGTTTGGTGTTGGGAAAAATCACTGGAGCCAATCTGCCTTCCTAACATGACTTCTACACCTCCAGAATCAGGAAATGAGCAGGTAACATCACGGCAGACCCGTCACAGCCTGCTTACAACCTGTTCTGACTCCTCTCCTTTGGTAGGCACAACAGAACACTGTACACCAAAGCAACCAGATATTAAAAGTTGTTTTTTTCTGCAGGCTGTTGCTAATTTCTATTGCCTGTAAATTGCTGTTGTTATTCTGCTATTCTGCCATTACAGCCATAAAACCAGCAACTTTCAGTTTCCCTTTGTTTTAGATAAATAACCTTCTTTAGGCAGGCAGGATTAAATGGAGGAGAATGGTATTAACATGCTAACCTTCATGAAGGCTGGAGTGTAAGCTTCTGGCTCTACCGGAGCATCATAACCAGACTCCATACGTCTAGTCTTGGACTTCAGTGTCTTGAAACCCCGATTCTGGACCCATACTGGAGAGGAGAAAAACAGCCCAAATATATGTTTTTAAAAAACACTCTTTACCCATGGAGTCTTATTTTAAGAGTACATTCATTGGTGTGATTAAGTAAATACTCTAAATGTCTTACCAGGCAAATAGTGTAGCTCTGAGCAAACAGCTTTTAGAGGACTGTGGTACTCTCTATAGAATAATGGTGAACCAAAACTCCCCAGCTTTCTTTGTGAAAATCCTGGGAAGAAAGTGAACATTGTGTCCCAATGCAAAAACTGATTGAAGGCTTTTATAACTCAAACAGCCTGTGGTACATAGAACATTTGATACAACAGGTTTATAAAATTCAATATATTACAATTTCATGGCTTAGAAAAAGGCCCAAATAGCTGGATTTCAATAGATCAATATCTGCATGTTGAAAGAAAATGTTGAGGCAAATCATTGGAAACAGTTATAACTTCTTCAGCTTGGCTGAATGAGGCCCATACCATGTTTGTTCTGGAAGAAATTGTCTGCAGAGACATAAGAACTCCTCCATGATGAAGGAACCACAGGAGGATTCTCTGGACCCGGCATAGGCAGTAACCTGCTAACCAGATCATCTAGCTGATCCACCTTCAGGTCTGACAGACCCAGGTCCCTCAGGCTAACATTATGCTATGGAGATAGAATTACAACAATAAATGAGTAACAACTTTTGAACCATGTATGGATTCAGTAAAATTGTATTACTATATTAGATAGTGGGTTTCAGAAATCTCAAAAGATGTTACACATAATGCAACTCACCTCTTTTAGTAGTGAATTATGTTCTGGAGAGAAGTTCTGCAAACTCTGTACTGATGCTGTGACTGCAGAACTGCCAGCGCTTTTCAAGGAATGGAGGGCATTAATGAGTTGAGTGAGGGATACTGTCATCTGGAGAAGATGTGAGACACAAGAGTATAAATGTCCATTTTCACAAGGTTGGGAAATTATTCAATCAAGCATGGGACATCCATTCATTTCAGTCTTCAGATAGTGGGCTAGGCTGTTTAAATAATCAACATAACCCAGTCACGGCTACTGTCTGTCCTGGCTCCTTGCAGGTGGAACGACCTTCTCATGGCAGTCAGAACAGCAGAAACCCTGACCATCTTCAAGCGCAGATTAAAAACTCATCTCTTCCACCTGTACCTGTCCTCCTCCTCATCCAGTCCTAGCTCTAACTCATCGTTTTAGCCCTTCGTTTTGATGTACTTGGTTTAGGCACATGTAATCTCGTTAGTTTATTTTGGTTGGAGTGTCTTAGTTGATGTTGTGTTGGAGTCTTATGATGGCACTAGGATTGTTATCTAGCTTCTAGTGTTGCTCCAGTATCTTTTGTACCTGGGCCCTATGCACTTGTATGTCGCACTGGATAAGAGCGTCTGCCAAATAAATACCTGTAATGTAATGTAACCCAATTTTGACCTCTAGGGACATTGTTATTGAACCCTTCTCTACGCTGCATTATCTCACACGAGAAGAAGCATTATTTATTTGTCATTGTACATGTGTACAACATTTTTTTTTCTGTGCGTTTGACCCATCCTATTATATTGTGAGCATCTGCAGCACCCACGGAGCAGGTACCATTCAGTGTCTTGCTCAAGGACACTGACAGACTCCTTGCAGGGACCGAGGATCGAACCACCAATCTTTCAATGGCTAAGTCTTGATGCATGCTCAATAATCCAGGTAGGGAAATCACAAAAAGAGGTGAATCTGTTCAGCTGGATCAGAAGTTTAAACTTCTGACAGTTTAAACTTCTGATCCAGCTGAACAGATTCACCTCTTTTTGTGATTTCAATGGCTACACGACCGACCTCTCTCCTGAGCTATGCCACTCCACACAGCAGCATATTCCTCGTTGAACAATTGTTGAGTAACCGTCAATCTCGTATCGACAACTTTATATTAATATTTACTCCGATGTTCCCATCACAGACATTACTCCTCAAAGGAATTATGAGCCATACAGCACACGTCGAGCCAGGTATGGCATGGCCTGACGCATCACACAGCGATACGGCCTGTTCAGTCAACGTGACGTAACACTGGCTTTGCCGATGGTTAAGCTACCCAGTGACCAGCTAGCATTTTAAGGTTAGCTTCGTAACGTTACCCGGGGCAGTGACGCTGAGATACAAAATAGTACCGTTACATGATCCTGTCCAATACTGTCTCAACCAACTTAATAATAACTGACGTTAAATTCCGACCACGTAGGGGAGAATAAACCGTTAAAACAGACTAAACATATGAGTTAGCCTACGGTTGTCATCTCGGTACCCGTACCTGCAGTGGCTGGAATGTCGTCGAGAACGAAAACATGACTCCAACGTTGTTTAAATCGCCAAATGTCTGAGGGTTTAGTGTATTGGGAGGTCAGACCCTCTATGTAATGGCAATCCCCACCAACAGCACCGTCCTTTTGTTTTGCCCCCCTGTTACACAACTTTCAGTGGGCCCCTGACGTAAATGGATTCTCTCAAAGGGTCAAGCTGCCTACAAAATGACGTAGCTTCAAGTTACCTCCGGGTATGATATGTGTCATAACGCATCAGAAACTCAAATCAAGCAGCTATTAAAATGTAATTTTTAAAAAATATTAAACAGCTTATAAAAGCATTATGCTAGCTGTGTGTGCAATCTGTAGTCTTTATTTTGACGGGCGTGTGCGTCAAGCATGCATTGGTTTACCGATGCATGCAGCCCGAGCAATAAAAAAAAATCTTTTGACCATAAAAAAGACACATTTTAATTCCTTCATACATTTTTTCAGTGTAAATATGGTAAAAAATGTGACATAAACGTCCTGTGACTAGAGGCTTCATGATGGGCAGCTTTTGTACGTCAAATTACGCGTCAAAGGACCCCACAACAGACGAACAGAATTCAAAATTTTGAAACTAACCAGATCGTGCTTGGCGCACTAATGTTTACCTTGACACTACGTCGGGGAGACCCGTCTTAACCGAAAAATGGCAGCAAACGAAAATGAGACAAAAGAGGTTGCCGGCTTTTGTGCTAAAGAAAAGGTATTTGATATTCCTAAGGCTCCTTCGATCGACGACTTCGTTGTTTTGAAGCCCATCAGTCGCGGTGCTTTCGGGAAGGTTTACCTAGCACGTAAGAAATGCAACGCCCGGCTGTATGCTATCAAGGTGGGTTGTTATGTTTGTCTGAAACGTGTGTCCATAAATATAATTCTGAATAAAATAATTGAGACTGCTTTCTTACTGTAGGTGATGAAAAAAGCGGATGTGGTTGACAAGAACATGATCGGGCAAATGAAGGCTGAACGAGATGCGTTGGCTTTAAGCAAAAGCCCCTTTGTGGTGCAACTGTTCTACTCCCTCCAGACAGCTACAAAGATTTATTTGGTAATGCTCCATGGCTCTTTACAAATAACGTAACAATGCTCCAAAACATTGCCCTGCACATATGTGGTCCTCTTTGAGGGTGACATGTCGTTGTATTAGTTGTCAGCAAACTTTTCAAGCTAAATTATCTGGCTATGTTTTGTAACTTAGAGGTGTTTATTCATATCCTGTTGCTTGCAGGTAATGGAATACCTTAATGGTGGAGATGTGAAATCTCTCCTTCACATTTATGGATATTTTGACCAGGATATGGCTGTTAAATATATTTCTGAGGTTGCATTAGCATTAGACTATCTACACCGTCATGGCATTATCCACAGGTAGGCATATCCTAAGTAGTTGAATTTTAATGTTATTTTTAAGTGTCATTTGTCATTCATTATTTTTAACAATAATGTTATCATTCATGTTTTGGTGTCTGTTAATGCAAAGCAGATAATCTATCCAAATCAACTTTTTAGGGACTTGAAGCCAGACAACATGCTTGTATCTAATGAAGGCCACATCAAATTAACAGACTTCGGTCTTTCCAAAGTCAAGCTTGATAGAGGTATGGAAACTGAGTACATAATCCATAATAGAAACATTTTCGGTGATCATTATTCGTCACAGAGTTTTTTTCACCTTGCTCTTTTTGTCAGAACTGAATCTTGTAGATATCCTGACAACTCCATCCCTAGCCAAGCCAAATAAAGATTACGTCCGTACCCCTGGCCAACTCCTTTCCTTAATCAGCTCTCTTGGATTTGTGAGTAAAGGTCTCATTTGCTCTGAAAATATTCAGCCTGTTTTTCAGTAATCAAGGTAAAGACATCACAGGAAATTGAATCAGTTCATCTGGACACGTTTACTGAGAGGAACATTTAATCTTGTGACTTCAGTCTCCTCTGACAACTGGTATCCCCACCCTTATAAACAGTATATTGGTAATACAGTGACCATGAACTAGAGTTACAATGGTCATGTGTACTATTCAGAGATGACTGGAATAATCCCAATCACAGCATGGTAAGATGTTGACATGCACTCTCAGGTTCCCACCTTGGTTCAGAGATAGTTGTTCCACCTTTATATCGATAGTCTATTTGACTCCTCTTTAAAAACACAAGTTGAGACTGAACAAGTCGTATAGATGAGTGATGAAAGTTTCTCAATGTTGTGTCTAGATAAACTGATTCAAATGTATGTGATTATGCCTGTTTGATATATAATTTGAGTTAACATTTTATCAACACAGAACACACCTGCAGTTGAAAGCAAACGGCATTGCAGTTCATCAGCAATCTACAGTCCCATGTCCTGCAGCAAAATAGACCAAAAGAAGAACTGTACTCATTCACCTTTGATGAAGACGAACGAGTCTCTTCAGTCCCCGGTTTGCTTCTCTCGGAAACTGGGTACGTTGTATTAGTCACCCAAACTGTTTCTTCTCTTTTTGGCTCTAATTTGTTTCTTTTCTACTAGAGCTGGAGAATATATTAATATATTGTTGACATTGTGATATGAGACCGGATGTTGTTTGTTGGATTTTGACCATTGTAATATTGTGATATAACTCTCATTCCCTGGTCTTAGAAGTCATGTTACAATAACGTGATACCAAAAAAGAGGTGAATCAGTTCAACTGGATCAGAAGTTTATTTGGAAACGTTTTGTCACTCACCAGGTGACTATAAAGGGGGGAATGTTTGTTTTCACCTCAGACTGAAGAAGTCACCTGGCGAGTGACGAAACGTTTCCAAATAAATTTCTGATCCAATTGAATTGATTCACCTTTTTTTGTGATTTCCATACCTGGATTATTGAGCATGCATCAAGACAAATAAAGTAATACTGGTTGCTGAGCTTATTAGACTGTTTTAGCTGATTGAAATGAACAATTAATACCTCTACTGGCTTAGTTATGATAACTACCTTACTGATGATCAATTCTCAGAAAGCACTAATAGTCATCCCCAAATCATGGTCACATTATGAGCATTCAAGAGATATTGTGATATATTATTTTGTAAATATCCAACCCTATTTTCTACAACCATTTAGGAAGTAAATCTAGCATACTTTTAGTAACATTAATATGTTATAATAGCACTGGGCTACAAGAGCATGTTTTTTCTTGGTTTATTAAAGAAAAGGTTAAAAATAGCTTATATGCGTTTCCTCCCAGGAGCTGCTGATAGTGTGTTTAACTCCCATTCATTGGCCAAGAATCTGACCCCCACCTTAATGAAGACCAGGAGGAGGTATGAGACGATGAGTGCAGCCAGTGCTACTGACTCTGAAGCTGGAGTCAGTCCGCTATGGGAGCGTGAGGAGGTTAGTGGTTAAAGAGACGGACCATTCTATATTTGTAAATTTTATGTTCTAAATATCCCAAGATACCTGTTGATGTGATCGTTTTTATCTGTTTCCTTTAGAAAGAGAATGAACGTGTTGATGAAAATGGAACGAGTGTGATATCATTGACATCAGAAACAAAGAGAGGACCAGTGCACACTAATGGGAAAGTTACTGACTGTGATTATGCTCTTACACCATCTGACAAGTTTGAATTTCCAGCTGAGACCAGCGGAGGACATTGTGATGCCATACCTGGAGAACTTTCAAAACAACATATCGTGGACATTCCTGCAAGAATGACACCTCACCACAACAACATGGAGCCATGTGCCATTCCTCAAGATATAACTTTTGAACCACTGACTGAGAGCAGTCGGACAGATCAAGTTCCATCAATGAAGAGGACATTTTCAGATGTGGAACAAAGTCCAGAATCCCCGAAAATCCAAGCCAAAAAGCGTAATGCTAATTATCAGAGATACTTTAAGATCCCAGAGGAAGATGTAAAGCTGCATACAGGCTTGACTGGAGTCTTTTCCACAGTTGACCTAGATGACTTCAGACCGCCTGCTGAGGGGAATGGATTTATGAAAGAACAGATCTCACTACTCTCCAGTCCTATTCTTGTTGGAAAGAATCTCCTCGGTGAACTGGAAGAGCCAGGACAGGATGTTTTTTTATATGGCAACTGTAAACTTGAAAATTCATTTGACAACAATTCCCATGAGCTCTGCAGGCGCTTAAGCCTTGACTCTGATGAATGTATGCATGACACATCTATCATTGACAACAAACCTGATCCAAAAAATTCAAGACATTATTCAAGAAAGAGGCATTTCGCATCGTCTAAGGAACTAGAGGACAATAGAGACTTACCCCTTACCAAATCACTACCCTTGACCCCTATTGCTGCCATTATTGAACCTTCCAAACTTCATAGTTTTGAGCAGAAACGTGAGTCCAAGTATTCCATCCTTAACTCACTCCCCGAGCAGGCCTTCCATTTTACATCATCACCCTCACCCCTCAGGCCAAGAAACAGTGTTGCATTTCGAAGCTACTGTAGCTCTATCGACCGCTCCAACTTGTCAACCAAATCATGTTTTAGCATGGGTTCCATAGATACTATGGATACGTCAACATCTGCTTCATACATCACCATATCGGCAGCAGTTACACCAGTGCAGAAAGCCCCCAACTCCAACAGCTCCCTCTATCAAGTAGGTATTTAAAAGATATACTGGCATTTAAAATTGTAGTCACTTTTCTTAACTAGAAAAATGTCCTGTGGATGTGTTTTTTTTCAAGATTCTTTGAATTTGTTTTATTAGCAAGACTAATTTCTTTCTTTCTTGGGCTTTATTTGCTTCTTAAATGAGACTCCCCAGCCCACAGCGACCTCCCACACCCCATTTAGGACTCCCAAGAGTGTCCGTAGAGGTGCTGTTCCTGTTGTGGATGAGCCCATTTTAGGGACCCCTGATTATTTGGCTCCAGAACTTCTTTTGGGAAAGCCACATGGTGAGAGAGAAAACGCATTAACCCATCGTTTTAGGCAGGCCTTTTATAGATCTGCTGTTGGTTTGTTTATTGTTTGGTCTGTTTCTTTCTCTGTCATGGTTAATTTCAATTTTATTCATGTTATCTATTTACTTTTATTTTTCATGGTTGTACGTGAAGCACTTTGTAACGGGTTTTTTAAAGTGCTATAGAGGTTAACTTTATTTACTTACATAGGGCTCTAGTTTCCAGGTCATAACTTAGTCAAAGGCACTGGCGCTAGTTGATGGTGAAAGTTGATATAAGATGTGGCCAGTGCTTTTTTGATAATTTCCAGACATGCTGTGCTGGCATTAATCAGGCTCAATTGAGGCGCAGTTGTAAAAGGATTAGATTAGAAAGTATAAATTATCAGTAGGAGTGATGGAAGTGTCTTGTAGTCAATCAAATTGGCTCCTCTCAGTCCCTTTAAGAGCAGCACACTTTCTGTTATGGCAAACTACAAATGTCAGGACAGTGGTAGTCCAGGCTGGCCAGGGCAGAAAGCCTTCTTCCAGGATGGCCTTGTTTGGGAAGCACATTGTTGACAAGTGTACATACAGCTAATATTAACAGCAATTCCAATGTGATATGAGACAGCACACATTTAATCTGTCTTCATTCTCCCCAGTGTCTTTTTTTCCTGCAGTCTTTGAACAGAGCAGGATACCTTAAATAGTTGTGATCATGGATCAATAAGTCTAGGAATCAGTTTTTGTTTTTATTTTGAATGAGGTTATTTGAAATACTGAAATCCCTGTCACTATGTTTTCCCCTGCACAATGACTCACATTCATTGCTTTATGTTGGAAGATGATACATGTGCAGATATTTGGATTTGGGATTAAATTATTCATGAAAGAGGCGAACATAATGTACACTAATGTGGTGTGTGTGATTTTGGATAAGTCTGTGCTTAGTGTAGCTTTGCCTAACGCCCATAAAATAACATGCAATGGGTGTCTGTGCTAAGACGTGATCTGATCAGGTGGAGTTTCAGGCATGATATTTGGTTTTGTTTGACACCAAACTAGCACTACACCATTTGATTTTGACTGACACACCCTCTACTGTGCAATCACAGCCAAGCAATATAATGGTACAAGCGATATAATGGCAAGCCCAGAAATTAGCAAACGTATCCAGGCAGCAGAAAAGACACCTTACGCCCAATGAAATTGTAATTATATTATCATTATACTGCCAGCCTCATGCTGTCCAGAAACTAGTGCCCATAATGTCATTTTGCACAAAACACTTTCTATTCAAGATATCTGAAAATGTGTTTTTGTGTCAATTTTGGAGAATCAACATTTTAAGCCTTAGTGACAGGTCTTCTGTTTAAGTTTCAGGAGATGTTCTTCATGGTAAGTTAATGTTCTTCATGCCAGAAAGTGTGCATGTTCACTCAACCTTGCTAGTATGACAGAGGACATGGCTGCTTGGCGTTTCCAGTTTCCCCATTCCCACTGTTCCTCCCAAATTGCGATTGGTTGGTGCACCGGCATTAATGATCAGCTTTGGCATTGGTAGTAGATGTTTTTGGTGTTTGATTTAAAACATGTGGGAGAGGGCTCATTATATCTATCAGCCTTAACTAACTGCGGGCAGTTTGTGAATCAATACTTATTGAGACCAGTAAGTTTTTAAATAGATAAAGGTAGTGTTCTTTTTTTATGGTCGAAATCTTTATTGGCACACTACTCAATTTTTTCCCCCAGGTTAACATCTATTTCTATGGGCAAATGCAAGTGAGATACTCTAACTGTGGAGCCCTGTAATGACTCCCACTTTCCACCTTTTTATATTTATTTTTGATTTTTTTAATGATTTATAAATTATAAAGGTTAATGATAATGCTTACCACAAAATTGTTATGGTTTCAGAAAGGAGAAGGATGTGTGACAATGGCACTATAACCTTATGAATGTTAAAGTGCTGAAATTTAACAGTAATATTCTGTCAAATTGAAGTATGGGGTGAATTTAACAATCTGAATCATTGTCTTCTTTCTTTCACTCGGTGCATTATTTATAAATGATAAAGATAAGAATCTAAAAGTGTGTTTTTAACCCCGAAATTAAATTCTTCTATCCCTGGATTTCTCTTACTTGGTCCCTGCTTTTGCCACCGCAGTAGAAATAATGCACAGTCTAACAGGAACTAGTGGAATAAGTATTTGTGGCTGATGGTGTTAAAATTGATATCAAGTGTGAAATGTGATTTATTTATTCTTTCTACCCCAGACGTGATGGTAGATTGGTGGTCTCTAGGTGTCTGTCTTTTTGAGTTCCTAACCGGCGTGCCCCCTTTCAATGATGAGACGCCTCCAATGGTTTTCCAGAACATTCTTAACAGAGGTGAGTTCTTTTTCATCATTGCAGCAACAACTCTTAACCCAAAACCATTATGCTTCAGGACTGTCATATTATACTTGGTCCCATTTAAGTTATTGTTATTTTAGACATCCCTTGGCCTGAGGGAGATGAGGAATTATCTGCAAACTCCAGAAATGCAATCGAAATTCTCTTGGCTATGGACGTGAAAAAGCGAGCTGGCCTTAAAGGTAACCGTTGGTTTTTAATTCAATGTATATTTCTCCCTTTTGTTATGAACTGTGTTTTTGTGGTGTGCCCCTTTCGTTCTTTGCATACAGTAGCACGCAGATGCATCCAACATAGATTTTCACTTTGTTCATCGAGAAAGTCCTGGTTTGAATCCTAGGTCCTTTCTGTGTGGAGTTTGCACGTTCTCCTGCCTATGCCCTTGACCAAGGCAATAAGAAAAAAGAACTTGAGTTGGTCCCCAGGTGCTGCAGCTGCTCACTACTTCCATATATACAATAGAATGTGTTAAATGCAGAAGACAAATTTCTGTACAATTAATGTATCCACGATTAAATAGCTTACACACTGTCCCTGTTTTAAATAAATGAAGTGAAATGAATTGACGTTCAAAGAATTGGAATCTGATAAGTTGGTTCATGAATACAGATGTGTGTTTTCTGCCTATTCTGATCACTTCAGTTGTTTATGTGATGATTTTAAAGCAAAGTTGTAATGTCACACTTACCAAGTCGTTTCTCTACACACTACTGTGTCATTTGGTATCAATGAGCCCAGTCTACTTTGTTTTGTGATCATTTTTAAATGTTTCTTTTCATATTTTTCAGAATTGAAGTGTCACCCCCTATTTGAGGGTATAGGCTGGGATAACCTCCATAACCAGAAAATGCCCTTCATTCCCCAGCCAGACGATGAAACGGATACGTCATATTTTGAGGCAAGAAACAATGCTCAGCACCTCACTGTGTCTGGCTTCAGTCTCTAGTTTTGAATATTAAAGAGAAACATCTAATGTGATGATTGAATTCGGGAGAACTCTCACCTCAGGAACAGTCAACAGCCATTGGCTGTCACAACGTTTCAACTATCACCACATTTGCTTTCTGTCATCTTTAATTTTTATCTCTATCCCATAGATAATACAGAGATGTGGACGCTACTGTTGGTTTTAGGTTTTAAGGTTACGTGACGATGTGTTTGGAGATGTTTGAGTTTATCAAACGCAAGTCACACAAAGGTGCTTGGGTAGCCATAGATCCACAAGTGCCAGCTAGCTTAGGGACTACATAAACTCATGAAGGTGTGCGAGGTAGAAAAGTGAGCATTGGCTCTCAGAGTGACAGCGTATTTTGATAAACTTACAGAAAAATGTTTTGAAAAATAATAAAAAATAAATTGGCTTAATTTTTCCCCATTGCAATGGAGTATCAACGCTTACATGCCTCACATATAGCAAATGACCTTATAGATAAACCTTTCGTGTTTGTTGATGTAGATGAAGTAACATTATTACTGCCACACTTAATGCCTGTTGTTAACTTTACATGTTGATTTGTGCAACATATGTTCTGTGTTTCTCTACTGTCAGCAGAATGGGCGGGAAGGTTCCCAGAGGATTTCTTTTAGGGTTCGAATTCCGATTAAAATTTAATGTCACTATGTTCCGAAAATATATTTTACGTATTACATTATATTATTATATTACTTGCACTTTGATCATTTTAAGAAGAAGTAATTTATATTGTTACAACACTGTTTTTAATGTTATGTCCATTGTTGCTGGTTGATAACTTAAGTTCCAAACTTAATTTTTTTAAACTACTATTAACTACACACTTCTATTGCTGCTACTGCTTACAAAATTTTATGGACATCCCTCTGGGGGAAAAAAATACAAATAAAATCTGTTTAACATGATATTGTTGTGGCTCTATTATGTATGTTGGATAAAAGAAAGAGCATAAGAAGCTAGAGTAATACCAAAGGTTGGAAGAACTAAATCAGATGTTGGAGGGGAAATCCACATTAATCCCCGTGTTAATAGGAGCACTAGGCTACATGCCCCACCCCCCAAGTTAGGAGAGTGACTCTTAACAGACTCCAGGAGCAGCATCTGAGGCCTCTGTCCATAAGAAACAAGATACTGCGCTTGAGGAAGACACCGTAAAAAAGGGTGAGGGAATTTTTTTGTTATGTTAAAATTAGTGTCCTGCTGTAAACTTCTATATAACATCCTGTAAACCTTTTTTTATTCAAAGCAAAAAAAATCACATTGAAAATGAATGTCTTTTGAAAGGGTGGATTTTATTAAAAGATCCCTGCATTTATAAAAAAGATGCCAATAGTTGGGTGCAAAAGATGTGGAAGAAACTGCAGATAGCTCACTCTATGATCTATGTGAAGAGGGTCACACAGGCAGTGTATCCGCATACCAATATACTAATAATTACACCATATTCGGTGAAACAATACACATCTGTATGGTACTTTCACATGAGGTGACAAGTTATCCCTTGACGACACCATTGTTATACCTTGACAGATGTATTGTCTCTGCACCAATGTTACTAAAGCAGTATTTTTACATTTATTGTACTTAATCCTGTCAACTGGTTCCACCTTTTCACATTGTTCATTATTTTGTAACCACAGCACTGTAAATTCATACCCTTAGGATTTTCAGACTTTTGGCCAGAGTAAATAAGGAGTTGGAAAGCATGAGAATGTGTTCTTGATTAAAATAAGACTGAAAGTTATTAGTTGGCACTACCTCTCAGAAATGAATACAAATGCCTCTGAGCAAGTCATTGTTTTTTTAATGCTCTTCAAAGTGTTAGAATGTGCTTTAACGGAGATTCCTTCCAAAATGCCAATGAAACCCTCTCACGGGGAAACCACTCAGGACCCAAGTCTACTTTATGATAGTAACTAAAACTGGAAATGGTTTATGTATGTTTGGAAAGTAAGATTATCATCACTGATGACAACCAAGGTTTTTACCTGCATTTAACCGGGAGGAGCTGTTTGTCTTTGCTGTCTTGTAACACATAAAATCTCTGTTTCATTCAAACTGTAAATACACCTCCAAACAGCTGCAAGGCCCAAAGCTTCCCATGCCCTGTCATTTTAAATTCTGCAGCTAATCTACCTGCAGATGTTGCTGCAGATTATGGGCCTAGACCTCCAAGTCCTTTGCCCACCAGGGTCAGAAAATAAAATTTAAAAACAAATGTGAAAACTGATAAACTAGATAGCATGGGATTAATATAGATCCCTTTATGTCACCATGCTTTAAACTCAGTAGTTATATCATTTCAATGACAAGTAATCACAGTAGCACTACGTTGCTTTTTTTTAAGTGGAAAAAAAAGATACAAACTTTTAACACACTCTCTGAAGGAGCCGGGGATCATACCAACAACCTTTCAATTACCAGAAAACTCGCTCTACTTCCTGAGCCCTGAACTTTTCTCTAGTTCACAGTTTCAATTTCGCATGTTCACTGCGATTACAGGTTGGAGGCTAGGAGAATGATTAGTTTGAATAATTCATTTGGTGAATGATTACCAGGCAGGTCAAAATGGTTAATGAAAACTTTATTCGCAGCTTACATGATCAATTACATGCGAACGTCACTCTGCCCAAAGGCAGAATAGTTGAGAAAGCCTTAGTCCATTTCAGTAGAAAGGTTACTATTATTCAATAAAACATAATGGCTCTGGCAGGATTATCAGTGCTATTGCAGATGCAAACCTCTTGTTAAATAGGATATTCATTATTTTCTATATTAATACAAGGATTGCAATTAAAATATTGCAGTGTAATAATTTTCTGACCTGTATCACTATTGTACACAATTTACACAACGGGTTCAAGATCATTTCTGATATTTTGACAAATGTTGCTATACAAGACAACCATTTAGACAAAACCCGATTCAAAATCTCACAATGTTCCCATATACAATTATTTCCCCACGTTTAACATTTAAATCAAATAAAATGTAAAACAAACATGACGTACAGAGTTAATGCGATCTCTACAGACAAAATCAAATCACTACTTGGTGACAATAAGGCTCTGTGTGGTCAAAGCCAATGGGATATGCTCTGACAGTCAGAGGGACTTTTACCTTGGATTCATAGCTCACTGGTTAGTTGGCTTTCTCTCTCTGAATTTGGTCCTATTTTGAAGTACATGCTATAATACCAGTAGATATCTGCTAAGCTGCACCGAACTGTAATGCCACCTATGAATGTACCTTGTCATTTTTAGGCACTTTCCCATATTGAAACGATGATGAGATTGAAATGGACTTACTGTCACCTGAAAGCAAAATATGGATTGATATGCCGTATGGTGAGTGATAACAGCAACTTTCTTTAATCTATATCAAAATATTTTAGCTGTCACCATTTATCCATTGTTAACCTCTTATCTGAGATGGGGTCGTGGAGTCTTGATGGAGCCTATACAAGAGTTCCTTGGGATAAAAGGCAGGGATACACCATGGACAGGTTGCCATCCCATCACAGGGCTTGAGCAGTTAGGGGTTCCCTAAAACATAAACTGAAGATGTAATCTGATGAGGAAAACATTTTTCTACATGTTGCTAAAAAGCAAGAAGATATTAGATTATTTTTTTTATTTAAAGTGTCAAACGATATATATTAATACATTCAAACTTTTTAAAATTACAGTTATTTGAAAATATCATAGCAGCATTGTCTGAGCAACTAAGGAAAGTGAATGGCTGTGAGGATTTTAATCACGTGAAGCATAACGCTTCAAGGAAAATATATATTAGGGCCAATTTAGGTGAATTAAAATTCTTCTTTTTGGAGAAAATGAATATAGTTTCTATGAATTCTATAGATTTTTCTGACTAAAAGTTTCCCTCTCAAGTAATCAATTACAGAAAAAAAAGCCAAATGGCCTTAGTCTGTTATTACACACGTTTTTCTTCAGTTTTCCATCAGTATCAGACCTGGGGGCTTTCTTCCACCCGTTCACTCCATAGTGCCATGGTCATAGTGCAAAAGCTAAATTACTGAGACATGGGTCTAAGCATAAGGGAGTCACATCCATTAGCTACCCAACCACAGAGATCAAGAGGACTCTTCTCAGGTAAAGCAGCTTCAGTTCATTGTCTATAGAGAAAAGAAGAGGAACATGTTAGTTGTTTTTTTACACTTCTGAAAATGCTCGGATACTTGGGACAGTAATGCTCAAAAGTGGGTTGCCAACTTGCTAGCAGATAAGGAATCTAAGTAAAAATAAATAAATGAACTGACTCTATCCAGAGCCCCTGGCACACCAGGGTCCAATGTCCATACCTGCCAGCTACTATGATATTGCTTGAAATATGCAATGCTGCTCATCATTAAAGTAAACCCACTTTTTTAGGGGTGACATAGCTCAGGAGGCAGGGTGGCCATCTAGTAATTGGAGATTAGTGATTCGATCCCCGGCCCTTGCAGAAAGCGTTTTGAGGTGTTCTTTAACAAGACGGTGAACCCCTAACTGCTCCTTCAGTGCTGCATGGTGGTTGTGTACACTGCTCCTATGCAATAGGATGGGTTAAATTCAGAGAACACATTCCACCAGCCTTGGTTGTGTGGCAATGAAATAATTCCAATCTGTTCTAAATAGGAAGGCCACTCTATTTGGTCATTGTGTCCTCTGCATTTAACCCATCCTATTGTACAGGAACAGTGGGCAGCTGGGAACAGTTAGGGTTTTGGTGTCTAGCTCAAGGATACTTCAGAATGCTTTCTGAAGGAGCCAGTGACCTTCCGATAACTAGATGACCTGCTCTACCCCATAAGCCATGCCATCCCTAGCAAATAAATGTTTCATCCCTTCTTTCCCTTAGGGGAACATGGGGGATTAAGGCTGGATACCCTTCCTGACTCCCTGCGGTGGGATCGAATCCGCAATGCCTGGCTTGTTATTTCCTGAGGAGCACGCAAAACTGCTGAGCTACCACAACCCCCGCATAGTGTAATAGCATTTACCTTTGTACTATTCATCTACCCCATAGGATGCTACCCCTGTAGCTATGCCACTGACTATATTTAACCTTATATTTATAGTTTAAAAATACCTTCTCCGCCGCAGAAGATACAAGCGAATAAGCCACTGGACTACAAATGGCCATATCAAAACAAAGGCCACAGTACTGGGAGAAACATCAAGAGGCCACCAACTTGGTTTCTGAATGATGGAGAAAGGGGGAAAAATGAATACTTGTGATAATTAATTCAAAGTAATCTATGACTCATCATAGAAGACAAACTGGAACTTCACAGTTGCTCCTCCCCAAGTCTATGCAAGATTAATTCAACTGACAGAATTCTATGAATGATATGAAGAGCATTGAGGGTTTACAAACTTGTGAACCTATTTCAAATTTAAAAAAAGAAATGTTTTGAGTACCTTGCTGCTCTTTTTTGTTGGGAGCGATGCATAATTTGGGGTAAGAGCCATTGACCTTGCCTGGAGGAAGGGTAGAATGGGAAAAATAAGGACCCAGAAAGGTTCTTTGGTCAGAGAACATCATATCTAAGCTAGTTTTATTAAGTATAAATGGGATACAACATGCCAGGACTGTGATAGTCAGTGGTTCTTAAAGTAATCAAACTTCATTATCATCTCTCCTTAAAAGAGAAATGATCAAGGTTTTCAACACTCTCCATATCACTCTACAAGCAGCCAAAAAAACTCAGCAGTACAACTCAGTGCATCTGAAATGAAGCCAAAATTATGCAGGAAAGTTTTTGCCAGTGGTATCACAGCAGACACTTTTCCAAATAACTTCAGACACACACAGATAACTGCTCAGCATAATGGTTGCTGATGGAGTGTTATCCTTACACACAGAGGAAAAAGTTGTAAATCATGATTATTCCTCTAAAAATGCCTCATTTATAGACTGCAGTTACTGTTCTCAGTGAGCTCAGCTCTTGTTTTCTTTCCCTCAGACTGATGTAGATCTAAGTACTGGCCAGACCTGGGTAGCAGTAAGAGCCTCCAGTGTGTGCAATCTCTCCAGAACACTCTGCATGTCTTCCTGAAGTCTGGCCAAAGCCGCCACAATTTGCTCATTCAGGTTTCCTCCTGGCGTCTCTGTGGCTCCTCTCCAGGGCTGCCCATCCCCATCGCCATCTCCACAACCCTGCATGGACGGTGGGGCTCCAGAGCCAATGCTTGAAGATCTGTAGCCTGAAATACAGGGATGCATCAGGAAAGACACACATATGGGCTGACGGCACAGAAGTCTAATTTGATATGTTTTTTAGTGCAGTTCCTAGGCAGGCATTGGATGCTTTTACACAATGGTTAACACAAAGATATTGAGTTAATCTTCTAACCACATTTCAGGTCTTACCTCTTCCTCTTCTGACCATGGAACTGTCTGGCCTGTCTATATTCAGTCTCTGCTTCTGAGAGATGGTTCCACCAGTTTCGCCATCTTCTCCCCCAAAACGGATGCCCTCTGGCGGACCCTGGAGATCCTCCTGGGTTACAGATGTTGACTGTCGCTCTTCCAGTTGGGGCAGTTGGAGTTGACTTTCCCCATCCTCCAAGTCATCCATAGACTGGTTATGCTCTGAGCTCTGAGATGTTGCACATACAAATAATAT
The DNA here is from genome assembly GCA_900302585.1 of Regalecus glesne. Taxonomy (NCBI): domain Eukaryota; kingdom Metazoa; phylum Chordata; class Actinopteri; order Lampriformes; family Regalecidae; genus Regalecus; species Regalecus glesne. Next base: position 26,298 of record OMLC01035381.1, read on the forward strand.
ATACATTTATTTTAGAATGTATGTGTGTGCACATATATGTGCATCTGTGTGGGTCTTGCTTGCCTCTTCCTGGCCAAACTGGTCCACAGAGTCACAGTAAACTTCACTGTCCGAGTCGCTGGCCAAGTGATGGGAAGTAAGCATGTCTCCACAAGGATCTACAGTAGGTAAGTAAGGTACAAACAACATGATGAAAAGATCTGACTTGCTCGGTTATTTTTTTTATACACACCTTCTATTTTACTCTGTTCATATGTCTGTACATATTCTACGTACCCAGAGAATTTAATCATAATATGGAGATTGAGGACAAGGGAAAGGGCTCATTGATATATACTGGGGCTCTTCATGCAAGGTTAACAGAGCCATTGATGGTACAGTCTGTCAAAGTTGCTGGAGAGCAGTTGTAGCAGTTGGATCACTGCCCCTAAGAAAATGCTGAGCTTATTTTATTAAGCTTATTAGATTATGAGGACACATGACCATGGATAAACTGCGACAGGTAGCCACTTAAGTGAGCTTAAAAGAAGGTAATCTAAGACTAATTTCATGGACATTTTGTGAGTGAAGTTGATCTTAAATTCTGCTGTGCTTGGATCTGAGTACGAAGTAGAAGTCCCAAAAGATTGAGATTAAAGTGTAATGTGCAACTTTTTGTGGTTCTTCCTGGGTTGCTAACCTATATGATGCCCATTGAGTTGAGATTCCAAGGAGCTGACTGTCACCCCTGGAGGGTCATCCTGGTTCAGGGTTGCTTTGGAGTGAGTCCCATTGGTCAGATCGGTGACTCCATTGGCTACTTTGCCATTTGACAGGGGCACTTTGGATTTTCTTGCTGTTCCTTTTTTCTTTGGCAGTGAAGCTGCTGCTTTTTTGTCTGAAATAAAACCAAAGTAAAATCACAATATTCTTTAGCAGGATTCAACTTGGGTGTGTGAGGTAACACATGGTTCCAGAGGCAGAAGACAGAAACGTCAAACTAATTTTGTTGCTACGTTTTCTTTTTTTCACCTTTTTTGACCTCAGTTATCACTTCTTCCTCATCTTCATCATCCTCGTCTTCCTTTTCTAGGACTTCCTCCTCTTTCTCCATCAGTTCAAGAGGCTTATCATTTGGTTTGACCCTGATAGGCTGGCTCTCCAGAGTGCCGTTCATTTCCATGGTCCTAATGAAATTTTTTGTGAAGCTCTTTGAAGGCATTTCTGTCAGCATCGTTCCAAAGCCTGTATTGACAAAGACTTGCAGTGAGAGAACAGTGTGTAACGGGCAGGCCCTATTAAGTGTGAGGTCAATCATGGGTGTTATATCTAAACTTATTATAAGCACTAAAAATGTTTGCATTATTGCATTTGATCAAAGAGAAAGCTGACCAAAGACCTAATGTAGTTTCAGAGGTAAGCACATAACGGCAGCATTTTTAATCTTTTGCAAAGATAAAAGTTTGGTGATCTCAGCGAATCTCCATGTTTAACCAATAAAAACCCCAAAGTTGGTCAACATGTATGCTAGCACAAGACACTGGAATTGTAACAAGCAGTAAAAGCATTTGCACTACATCACTAGAAAAAGAATAACATATTGGTCTGAATATAAGACTTTTTGGTTTAATTCCCTAGAAACAACCAATGTTGTTACAGCAGATTATCCATTGCCATCTCTTCCTGTCTTCTACATATTCCTCTGTCACACCGACCACCTTTGTGTCTTCCCTCACCACATACACAAACCTCCTCTTTGGTCTTCCTCTTGCTTGGCAGCTCCATCTTCAGCATCCTTCTGCCAATACGTCCAGCATCTCTCCTCTACACATGTCCAAACCATCTCAATCTTGCCTCTTGTTTTACCTCCAAACTGTCCAATCTGACTCGTCCCTCTAATATACTTGTTCCTAATCATGCCCTTCCTTGTCACTCCCAATGCAAATCTTAGCCTCTTCGACTCTGCCATTTCCAGTGTTTTCATCAGTGCCACCGTCTCCAAAATATACAACATAGATGGTCTCTACCATTTTGTAAACCTTCTTTTTCGATTTTTGTGGTACCCTTTGGTCAAAAATCACCCCTGACGCTCCTCTCCACCCACCCACTCTCTACTTCTCCAGGCTCTCCTTAACCTGCTCCCTACTCTTACTACAGATCACAATGTCATCCATGAACATCATAGTCCAGACTCCTCCCGGATCTTGTTCTTCAACCTGTCTATCACCATAGCACACAAGAATAGGCTTGGAGTCAGTCCTTGATGTAACCCCACCTCCACCTTGTACTTATCTGTCATTCCAACCGCACCACTGTCACTGCCCTCATATATATCCTGCACCATTCTTACATACCTGTCTGCCACTGCGGACTTCCTCATACCCACACCCCTTCTCTTAGCACTCTGTCATATGCTTTGTCGTAGTTCAGCCATACACTCTTAAGTTGGACGTGATGGGTTCAATCCCACCAAGGGGGAATTAGGAAAGGGCATCTGGCTTTAATCACCCATGCTCAGCAAATGTGAGGTGTTCACTGTAAAGTGCTTTGAGTGGTTGCTAGACTAGCAAAAGTGTAATATAAAAATTACTCCATTTTCTATTGAGAATGTTTTATTCTAAAGATATTAAAGGCAACAGGCTACCTTGTTTTATTCTACGTTTTATTTTCAAACTAAATGATACTCTTCATTAAAAACAAGATTTAGTCGTTTTTGAAAAATTAATCTTGGAGAAAAGGGGGTGAGGTAATCTTATATTCAGGTCAATACGATACTAAACAACCGCACTAGACACTGACAGCATTAAGGGGTTTATGCACAATAATGTACTTGCCTTCAAGTTGCCTAGCAAACTTTGTCAAACGGGCTGGGCATACAATAGAGGTAAATTAGAAAAGGTTAAACTCCACACAGTAAATTAAAAGATACAGCAAGCCAAAAGTTTGAAAATGACAGGTATGATAGATTCACCTGTGCTCAGGTCCGATATTTGAGTGATCTTTTTCTTCTCGTCCACCAGTTCATAAAATGGGCCGAGAATCCGCAGGAACTCCTCCACCTCGTCTGTGATGGGCATACCCTCCAGGATCTAGAGGTCAAAAACAGCATTGGGGTCACCTTGTGTCAAAAGGACAGCATCTCAAGTCTTTGCATCAGGTATAGACAGCAAAATGAATGTCAACTTTAAAGTAAGACATCTGTTGTGCTTCTGAAGTCATGGTTTAACATCACTGACATTGAATTTATCATATATATCTTTATGGTTGAATTTACTATGATAATTATTATGGAGAGAGGGAGAAATATACCAGCTTCATTTCTTCCACAT
>OMLC01035382.1:0-29836 GCA_900302585.1 Regalecus glesne
TCCATGTTGATAAATCCTTCACTATACTGAGGTTTTCAGTAGCTAAGATGGCTGCACTGCTGCCATGTCTCTGTGCCGTTAGCCCCCTGGGATGACCTTGACAGTCGTGAAGAAGCTAGCTGATTTGACTGTTTGTTTCTTAAGGTTTTTAAGCATTGAGACACTTTATTGTCACTGTAGGCATACAACAACATTATATTTGGCAACTTAGAAACTAGCAGCAATAGAAAATCAAGATAAAAACCAAGGTTAAAAAAAAAGACTAGAAAAATAAGGTCAATAAATAAGATGAATAAAACTAATAGTAATAGTAATAATAATAATAATAATAATAATCCTGCAGCTTCTAGAACTGATAGTCAGGCCTCAGGGGTGGCATGGCCCAGGAGGTGGAGTGGGTTGGTCACTTGATAATTGGAGAGTCACTAGTTCGATCCTGAGCTCCTTCAGAAAGCATGTTGAAGTGTCCTTGAGCAAGACCCTGAACCTCTAACTGCTCCTATACTATAGGATAGGTTAAATCTAGAAGACAAATGTCACTGTGTGAAAAAAATGACAACATGAAGTGGCTTTACTTTCTTTCCTTTCCCTGAGGCCAAGCAGTGGAACCTGCCAAGCTGTCTTGGCATCATCAAGACAGTTTTGAGGGTCATAGGTCACCCTGTTTACTCACCTTCGAGGCAACAGCTTCTGATGGTGGCGCACCCTGTGGGCTGCTGTTGTTCGTTGTTCTTTATTTGGAGATATGATAAAATGAAACAAAAGATAAATGATATACAACAGCATAAAAGATACACAGGTGGGATAAAAAACAAACCTGAGGGCTTGTAAAACCAACCCAGCTAACATTGAATTTACATTATGCTTTTCACAGATTTACAAACAGACACAAATGTTTTTTTTAAATGTGTAAGAGAGAGAGGGAAAAAAATGCAACTCCCAAATGAGAGAAACACGAAGAAAGGGCAAGGAAGAGCAGAAGTCAATATGAGGGTTATGATAACATGCATTTAACTGCATCCATGCACTGTTATCGTACCTCATTTACAGAGCGCTGCACTCTTTCAAGAGAAGCTGCTCAAGATCTGTTTAGAAAATCTGAACTGTGGAGTGGCTGCGAAGTGAGGCAGAAACGCCGTTCCATCTGACTGGACCTCTGCATCTGATTGCGAACGGGCCGTGGCTAGTTCTGCAGAACCAACTACGCAGAAGATCAACCGATCTGGTGCGACAACACGTGGATCTGACACCTGGTAACGCAGAAACTGTGAGAAGAAACAGGAAGTGAATGGTTGGGAAATTGAAATACAAAACGTACTCATCTGGAGTTAATTGATGTCGAATGGGTTTGATGTCTCGGGGGTTATGATGTTCCTGGAGATGTCTCAAAGACTGAGGCCTTGTGTAATGCTAAAGTTTAAGGAGATGTCAAAGCTCTGATATACAATCACAACTACTTGGAGTAGGTTCTCTGTGGCTTACCGGAGAGAATGTTCAAATGTGCTCCCTCGGTAGGCTGCGTGCTTTACGGAGCGACTCAAATGGACGCCATCAGGAATGCAGTGCTTTGAAACATGAGGAATTCGAAAAACAAGAGAAATTCAAGCTGCTGGTCGTGTGGAAGACAGGCTATGTGGTGAATGGGAAAAAGGGTTTTGGTTAATGGCTTCTGCAGTGCCCCTGTGGAAACTGGGCGAGTTGTGCTGAGCGAGTAAGGTGAACAAGGGATAAACGGGAGTGTGGAGGTGAGACGAGGCAGTTCAGCCTCTTTTGATAGGCTGTCTCTCTGTGATGTCAGTGATCCCATAGCCAATAGCACGATAACTGGCCCTGTGGCTTGACTGCTCTGGTGCTGGAGGTGGTCCTCCCTCATTTGACTTGAGCATTTTGTGAATATGGACACACACACACACACACTCAAGGTGCGCTCCTCTAGCCTTTGTCTCAAGAGACTTCCCACAATGCAGCAGGGCAGTTGTTGGCCATGAACAGCCTCTGGGGACCACTGCAGCTCTGAGATCCTCTATCAAGTTAATCCGAGGCCTCACAACATCCAGTTAGCCTGTGTGGCCACTAGGGGGGCTGGCAGTGGTCCTGGTGAAGGAGAGGCTTTGTACTGGTGGAGGAAGACCCGGACACTGGGCCACTTCCTTGTTCACCACAAGAGCTGTCCAGCAGCAGTAAGCCATAAGCAAGAGGTTAGGGGTTACACAGGCTCCACGCAGTTCTTTGAGGCAAACTCCAGGGCTTAAAAGAAGAACGCAGGTACATAAGGACAAATTTGTATGTATGAACAGCTGATGAATGAGGATGAAGGCTGTTTGTTAGACTGGGTGTTTCATTGTAGCTTAGTGACACATTGATTAGCACCGTTGCCTCACAGCAGGAAGGGCCTGGGTTTGAATCCCAGGCTGTCCCAGGTCCCTTCTGTGTGGAGTTTGTATATTCTCTCCATGTGTGAGAGGGTTTCCTCCCATCATCAAAAAGACATGCACGTCTCCTACCCGTGTCCCTGAGCAAGGCAATAGGACAAAGAACTGGAGTTGATCCCCGGGTGCTGCAGCTGTTCACTGCTGCTTTGCAATAGAATGGGTTAAATCCAGAAGACAAATTTCTTTGTGTCCATGAGCACATGACTAGGGAACACACTGACTGAAATAAAGCACAGCAACAAGGCCTAGATGACATAAGACACGCAAAGAGGGCCCCAGCTTGAGTCTAATATGAAGGAAGACTCTCACGCTGGATGTGAAAGAGGATGACGAGGATGACGGACCTAACAGAGAGGGATAGTGTTTTTCTCCTCAGCCTCAGGGCACCGACAGCACGATCCCACTCCAGCTTTAACCATGGAGCACAGAAAAGTGTTTGGCTGGAGGATCTGAGTGACAGGGCCAAGAGGAGTGAAGAGGGCCAATGGGTGAACAAGTACTACTGCAATCAAAAGGATATAATGGGGCCGATCACTTGGGAGCTAACCATAGCGTTTCATGACCATATCCTCCAGATAACTCGTAAATTAATGTCAGTGGATTCCAGCAGTCCAGTGCCAAGAATATCAAAGTTCGTCAGATCAAAAAAGGCACTTAAGCCCTTCACTCGAAAGATGGAAGCACAAAGCCAACCTGACCCTAACCCTACAAGTCTTAGATGATGCCATTCCTAATTATAATTTCATCACACTGGGGTACTGCACCACATGATTTATTAGTCTGTAGTTACATGATCCCTAAATATATCCATCCATCCCTCCATTGTCAACCACTTATCCAAAGCCTATCTCAGTTCCCATTGGGCGAATGGTGGGGAAACACCCTGGAAAGGTCACCAGTCCATCACAGGACAGAACAATTAGGGAACAGTGTCTTGCTCAAAGACCTCGGCATGCTTTTCTGCACGTGCAGGAATCGAACCTGTAACCATCTGGTTGTAGGATGACTGCTCTGCCCACTGAGTAGTCAACTAACTAGTAATCTGCAGCCCACCGCCATTCAAAAGTAAACTTCCCAACATCGACTGTTGCTGTTATTACTATGAAATGCTTTGTTAGCTTTTTGACAGGCGTAACAGGACCGGTGTCTTCCAAAAAGTCACAGTTTGGACTCGTTTGTCCACAGAAAATTGTCCTAACAGGCTTGGCCGTCATCTGTATGCTTTATTATTACAAATGTTGGACAAGCACCAGTGTTTGTGCCTTGCAACTGTGTGTGTTCCATGAATTCTATTTTTGTCCAATCTGATTCTTATTGTTGAATCCTGAACGGTGACCTTAGCTGAGGGTAAAGAGGCCGGCAGCTCTCTCTGGGACCTCTGGATGAGTCATCGCTACAGCCTTGGAGGAATTTTGGTAGGCCGGCTACTCTGGGGAAGATTCACCAGTGTTCCAGGTTTTCCCCCATTTGAAGACCATGACTGTGGTTGGCTGGAGTTCAAGAGGCTTACAAACATCTTTGTTATAACCTTTTTTTCTCTCATCTCTTGTGATGGCAGCAGCTGTGCTGCTTGTTGAGACCTTGTAGCCCCTTCATCATGAGGTTCTAGGCAAGTTATGTTTCAGTTCAACAGGGCTGGCAACAAAGAGTAAAGAGTCAAGGGACAAAGCCAATGATCAATTGACTTTGATTGATCAATTAATTGATTGATGAAGGGGACAACTTTTTCACATGGGGTCAGTTGGTGTTCGCTAACCTTTTTCTTTGTATGAATCAAACTATGATTTAAAAAATGGAATTTTGAGTTTACTCAGGGTCTCTTTGTCGTTTGATACATTTCAGGTCTGCAGAGGGCCCCACTGATGGATGCCTGAAGTGGATATCGTGTCAAAGATCACTTTCTTCTGAGTATTACAGAGGGAGTTCCTGTTCTAGACCCCCCCCTTATCTATTTGTCCTTTTGGTGTTGCTGGTAACAAAAGGGACTATTATGATGAAGAAAAATAAGTGTTTAAGCTCAGTAAACCAGGTAGTCAAAAAGGTCAAAATAGGTTACCTGGATTATCGAATTAAAAAAGTTTAAAAAAATCTATTTTGTCATGGTTTCATCTAAATCTGAACGTCAGTAGCCTAATTCATATCACTGTCTCTTGCCAGGGATTCATATACCTCACATTCTTGACTCAGAGCTGAGAATGACATTCAGATGAATGTTGAAAAATACTCCTGTTTTTTAAAATCTACATTCAGATGACCTGATTCAACCCATTTTGACTATGACCGTTGCCTCACACAGATGTTTCAAAGCATAACACATCCATATCTGAAAAAAATGTGAACTATGAACACACTTATCTTCAACTGTTGATTGTCCATCCATATGGTGAAATCCATAAGTCTGTGTGTGGAGTAGATCCATGGAGCTGTCCAATGAAATCCACTGGTGACTGTCTGCTGCGCTTGTTTCATGTCAAGACACAATGTGAAAAATAACCTGTTTGGGGGGAAAAAGAAAGTTAATCTTTTGTCATTAAACCCACACAAGTCGATTCTCATTCATATAACTGCAGTCACATACTGCACCTTTTTGACTTTTTAGAACTAGTTTTTAAACCAGTAAAGCTCAGGGGGAAGATGGGTTCAAGGTGGGGTTACATCAAGGATCAGCTCTGAAACCGTTCTCATTTACAGTGGTGGTGGACGAGATCAGGCAGGAGTCTCCATGGACTAAGATGTTGGTGGATGACACTGATCTGCCGTGAGAGTAGGGAGCAGGTTGAGTTGAGTCTGGAGAGAAGAAGAATCAAAGTCAGTAGGAGCAAGACAGAATACATATGTATGAATGAGAAGGAGGACAGCAGAATGGTGAAGGTGCAAAGAGCAGAGGTGAGGAAGGTGGATGAAATTAAATCATTGGTGTCAACTGTTCAAAGTAACAGTGTGGGAGTGTGTAAGAGAGGTGAAGAAGAGAGACCAGTTAAGGCGAATGGGTGGAGAAGAGTGTCTTGGGGGGTTTGTGACAGAAGGGTACCACCAGCAAGAGTGAAAGGGAAGATTTACAAATTGGTAGCTGGAGACAAAAATACTGACAAAGACAGAAAGTGGAGCTGTAGGTGGCAGAGGTAAACATGTTAAGATTTTCGTTGGGAGTGATGAAGGACAGGATTTGCAGACCGAAAGAAAGGCAACCCGGGTTTGGACATGTGCAGAGGAGAGATGCTGGTACAATCCGCGAAGGATGCTAAATATGGAGCTGCCAGGCTAGAGGAGAAGAGGAAGACCAAAGAGGAGGTTCATGGATGTGGTGAGGGAGGACATGCAAGTGGCAGGTGTGATTATTGACATTTTGGTTGTTCAAGTACAATTATATGAAATTCTTAGGCTGGGAGACTCTATTACAAAAACATGAGATAAGATAAAATAAAGCAAAATAAACGAACTCATGGGGGGTCAGTGGCTAGAGTGCACGCCTAGGAGTCAGGCGTTGTGGGTTCGTATCCTGTTGCGTAGCTCCGTAAATGTGAGGCATTTGATGCAAAGTGCTTTGAGTGGTCGTTAGACTGTTCAGGAGCTGTAAAAGAACAAGACCATTTAAAGATATATGATAAAAGGTGTGTGTGTATACATACACATATGTATAAAGCAATAAATACAAAGCAAATAAATACAAGCAACAGGTATAACAGAATAAGGCATAAAATGGTTAAAGGTAATAGTAGAAATAGACAAATCAATTATAAAAAGAAAAAATGGGTGCATATATGCACAGTATTAAGTGACAGAGGAAGATATAGACAGGAAAATATGGAGGAGGATTCACTGTGGTAACCCGCATCAGGAGCAGCTGAAAGTAGTAGTGGACCTAGCTTTTAAATCCGTGACACACAAGGTTTTTTTCCTGATAAAATGTGCAACTTATTGAGCCCATGAAACAGTCAATAGTATCCCTGCTGCAAGAATTGGGCCCCATTTTAAGCTATGAGGACATTGCCGCATCCAAAATGTGGCTGAGGCAGTTTTCTAAGACTGGCACAAGCTGCTTTACTACAAGTCTTGTTATTTTTGATCGAAAAGAAAATCCAGTTAACAAAGCAGTATGTTTAACATGTTTATTTTTGATGATAAAAGATACATTACTCCCTACAGTACAAAAAACACACATTGGAAAATACATAACATTTCCAGATAGCCTGCAAACAGACGAGGGAAACTCCTAACAAGTGTTTGCGCTGAGAGCAGCACCTGTCCCAGAGTGGGAGGCAAAGCTGCGAGACCTCGGCACTGCTGATGATGACCTATCTAATGAGGGTGCAAAAATAGTGACCCAGCAAAGGTACTGTGGAAGGAAAGGACACAATCGTTTTACCACATGGAGAGAGGACAAACTCATTAAATGAATTTTTTTTCTTTTTTTTGGAGAACCTTCAGCTTATGATCTAACTTAAGGCATCACTACTAAAATACACTGCTTTTTTGCATGCATGTCTAGTTTTGTTCAACAGACACACTGACACGCACAAAATAATGAAAGCATATTAAGAGAAATGTCAGAAAGAAATCATGAGAAACCGCAAAACGGAAAGCCAAGGGCCTGCAAGCCGGAGAAAAGGCGGCAAGTTGAGCCATGGCTGTTCTCTGTAGCCATTACCATCACAAATGAAACTTTACTTACAAATGACTGAGATACAATCAGGTCCAATCAGAAACCTCCTCCTCCCTGTACAAGTTTTGTATTTTTATGAACCCAACAGTGATCCTCCTACAACTTGACGGAAGCAAATCAGAGCAATCAGGGAGACTGTATATATTTATATATATATATTCTGTTTCTTTCATAAGTAAAGACACAAAAGGCAATCAAGAGATGACCAACATGTAAAAACAGTTTTGTTACAGGTAATTATATAAAAGGCCAAGATGTTTTTTTTTACTTCTTGCTATATGAACGAACTAATTTACAAGTGAGTACACTCTTTCTATGTAAGCTTTCCTCCCTAGACATTCCCATTCAAAGACATACAGGTATACACAGCACAGATAGCTTGCACACCATTTGCAATCTGAAATACAGTCGAGGAAGAAAAAAAAGTCAAAATTTATTAAAAGTATTCACATACATCAGTGGGATAGGGAAAATAAGTATCCTAGTATATTTTGCTTTTCTAAAAATAAAGGGGTACACACCAAATTTATGAGGATAAAAAGCATTGAGACAGTAGACAGGAATATATGGAGGGGTGTGTCAATGAACTAATCATATTTCCTCTTACTCCATAGATTATCCATAAACATAAAAACAAGTATTGAGCAAGCTGCAGTAAACAAAGAAAAAAAACTCTCCTGGGTCCATTTCATTCCCTTCAGTCCTATAACATCTGCAGTACTAGTTGGAACGAATACAAAAGTCTTCCTTTCATACCTTCTTTTGCAAGCGCATACAACCACCCAAACAATGACAATGGCTGACAATTAATAAAATGGTGATTTCCTTATCAGGGCCACTCCTCTTCCCACAAACACAAACCATGGGGGATGATCAATATTTAAAAAAAAAAAAGTCTTAAAAATGCACACTCAACATTCATACACAGGAAAAAAGCTTAAAAAATACAAAAATAAACTACACAAAGATCTTCTGCATCACTGCTTGCTAATTTTTTGGGAAGATTTTGCAAGGTTTTTGTGTGTGTGTGTGTGCTGCAAATCTCAGTCCTAACAAAGTCTATGTCACTCGTTCTCTACAAATCTCTTCCTTTGCCATCGCTTTTTGTCCACTTCATGTGGACACAAACAAGTGGGTAGTGTCAGCCACCTCATCTTGGGATAAAAAGCGCACAGTGATGACATTACCAGGAAACTGGAGTCCAGTATGATGTCTGTACAGATCAGATTCTCAATGAAGCAAATTTGTTTTGAGAAGAAAATGTGCCCTTTCTGAGAGGACAAGTGCTTTGTTTGATACCATACTGATTTTACCTCTCCTCTAAACTAATGCCACCGCTGCCTTTTCAGCACTGTACATCTCGGGTAGTCTCTCCTTATGACCTCACACCTCCCCAAACCCAAAAAACAAAACAAAAATTAAGTATTATGCTCAGGTTGGCTCCCAGTTTGTGAAAATTGTAAATGCTTCTCTATATTTATCTACTACAGCAACTAACCAAAGAGATATTACAAGATAGTTGGGTATGTGATTGAAAAAACTATAATGTGCTTCTACGTTTGAGTTGGTCTAAAAATAGTACGGCCAATAGAGGGATAATGGTAAGGTGGAGGGTCTTATCTACAAAAAAATCACTCAGATTGACTTTCAGTTTGGCTTCATACTGTTATTCTTCCTCCACTGCGGGCTTGATCAGAGTCAAACTTGAGGATGAAGGATGAAATTAGGATGAATATGAAAGGGGGGGGGTCAGTCTTCCTGGTGAAATAACAGCAAATAGAAGGGGACAAAAGACTGGGAGGGGTAGGGTGGGGGTCAAGGCAACCTCACTGGTCCGTCCTTGCTTTCTTTGGACCAGTAGCCTTACTGTGGAGAGCAGACAGAAACCAAATTAAGTTTTGCATGAATAATAAGTAGACCGAAAGTCAAACTGCGGCTTGTGCCTGCTCAAAGTTCACATATACAACTAAGGTTCTTACGTATCAAGAGAGGTGCCTGGTCTTTTGGCGACAGGTTTCGCAGATGCAGCATCTTTGCCAGATTCTAGAAGCAGATATGAAAACAGAAAAAATATTAAATGAGCAACTTTTCCATCAGTAATAAAACGTGTCATGACAATTACAATGATAAAATAACAATTGTAGAGGTTTATATTTCACCTTGCAGCCATCGGACTTGTGTGGCGGGACCATAGCCCTTCTCGTTGCGGGCTGCAATGCGGAAAATAATGGCTGGCTTGGTGGTATAGTCAATGTGGGCATTGGAGAGACTGGAAGACTGCACCAGGCAAGATGGGTTTGGCCCACAATACACACGCATAAAGGCCAGCTGTGCCGGGCTGGAGGCCTTGGCCTCTGCTGTCTGGTTGCTCTGGATAGCAAGGTACACAGAGTACTCTATGATCTTCCCTGATGTCACTGAGGGTGGCTCCCAGGTCAGATGGGCACCATCTGGGCTCTGTAGGAGATTGAAGGAACATAGGTGGATACCAGAAAATCAAGGGAGGAGCCAGAGAATACCAGAGATTGTTCTCTGGGATTTCCATACCTCATGAAATAAAATAACTATTAGGGATGCAACGGTATATGGTATGTTTTTGACCCTTTCAATACCCCTATGGTTCAATATGCACATGTAAACTGTGGTATTATGATATACCTGTCATTTTCCTATAATATAAAAAAACACTTAGTGAGCTGCAGACTACACGCACATTGTACATTCAGAGCCACAGAACATCTCTGGAGCCTATGAGAATTTCCCTTGAGACTATTAGGGGTCTGTATGCAAATACGAGCACAAGAAGAGAGGGGAAATTACAAACACATATTATCTCAGTTCCACCATGACAATGGGGAGCACAAGCAAGGAAAAGAGAGACAAATTTGAAGAGGCATCACTGTCTAACACTTTGGATTCAGCTTTCAGTGTAACACCGAGGGTAAGAAGACAATACACAAAGTACAGCCTGTTTTTTTTTAATTCTAAAATTGTATCCCCCTTTTTTAACGACCCGAAATCCGAGTTGCCTATGGCTTTGTCGCTTTGATACCCCTCTGAGCATCGACAGGAAGGAGGAAGCCAAAGCATGTGTCTCCTCCAAGTCACGCGAGGACTAGCCCTAGCTATTTTACACATCATGGTCGCGTGGGGAAAGCAGTGCTTGGCCATAACAGGAGAACAAAGCGAGAGTACTTTCCATTCACTTTACTGCGAGCACCCAGATGACCCAGCAAGGGGTCATTCTAGGTTTGCACACTAGCAAACCAAGAATACTTTATCCAATTAACCCTTACACCCATGTGAGGCTTAGCCAATTAAATATGGACCTCCAGCTTTGGTTGGAAACGATGCAGCTGGGATTCAAACACCCAACTGCATGACACAGAACCACTGAACATTGTCTTAACCCCCTATGGAGGCCCCCCAGTACAGCCTATTTAACAACTGGCCTAAGATCACTATATTTCTGAACCATAAGATGAAAGGGTGAGAAATACAGTGATGTGATATAGATGGATCACCATGGCAGCAGCACTCTTACACAGCACAGAGACTGACAATTAACTGGGATCTAGCACAATGCCAAAACAACTACAGCTTTCCAGAGATTGTAAAGGATTTCTGTACTGGTTAATTTAATTTGAAACTAATAATACTAAATGCATTTTTAGCGCCATGTAGTTCAAGGGCCTGACATGCATTCCCCCAATGGCTAACCATGTTTGAATGCAAAAAAATATTGTTTTTGGACAAGAGTAATAAGATTATTGTAATCTATTGTTAACTACTCCCCACAAAAAAATCTATGCAAGAAAAGACATTCTTTAAGTTTTATTTGTGGAACGTTTTAACAGCTTTCCACTCAAACCACTTCTAAAATCATTATATTGCTGTCATTTTCCAATTCCTCAAGACATTAAATAAATGTACCCATTAAATTAACATAATTTTATGATCTGTTGAGACAAACAGCAGAACAGTCTCTTTCCCTCATGTCCTCTATTTCTAAAGGTACTTGTGGTATGTGCTTATTTTGCATGGTATTCTGCGGTATGTCTTGACATCTTATTTTCATTTGTCTCCAATACGAGGGTCTAAGAAGAGGATGTTGTGTTGGTGTAAAGATCACTGAGGAAAAGTTTTGATAATGGACTATACAAATAAAATTTACTTGACTTTATTACTCTCAGCTACTTGATTTCAAACACTTCTAACATGATGTCTTTTTTATGTCGCTATCACCTGGCCATATCCCTTGTAGATGGAGTAAGGAGAGCTCCCTTCAGCAAAAATGCAACAATCTTTCATTGCTGCTTCCCAAACACAATCAGTGAAAAATTCAGAAAAATTGAAGAAATATACAAAGCAGTGGGAGTGTTCATAGTTGAAGAATAATAGTGAATTTGGTGGTTACTGACTACATTTTGTCACTTGATTATTAAACTCATTGCAATGTTCCCTCCTACACATATTTCAACAGCAAAGTATTTTCTAAACCATGTGAAACATCCCAGAGAAATTGAAAATTAATCGACAGACACTCTCTCTAAAGCCTTCAACACAAAGGAATCTCATATAGTGCACCAACTTGATGTTGCACTTGAAAAAAATGCCTGTACAAGTATGTACTATCTGTATTTAAGATATAGAAGGCAAAGCACTTAAAAGCACTTTTAGTTTTATTGTTTTTCACCCCTTGATTTCATAGAGTAGAGACAGCAACCAGGTCTACAGTCATGGCGCCACGTTTCTGAATGGAAAGTTGAATTGTCTATAGGTAAAATAAAGAGTTCATTGTTTTAAGGGCAATACCCCCCCCCCTTTAAATATAAAGATACTGAAGCCCTACCGTTACTGTGGCCCAAAAACCATGATACGTCAATATCACATTGTGGGCCAAATGTACTGTTGTGTCCCTAATGACTGCATTGAAAAAAATCTTACTAGCCTCTTTACCTTGCTGATTTTGATCGCACAAGGCGCCCCTGGGAACCCTGGTAGGCAAGTCTTGAAAGCAGAGATCTCAGAGAAAGTCCCACGACCACAAGCATTGATTCCTGCAACACGGAATTTATAGGCAGTACCAGGCTGCAGCTCCATTTTCTTCATTTGACTGTAGTCTGGCATTATCCCAGAGTCATCCTACCATACAAATAATATGGTTAGAGGTGCAGTAGGAAATACTAGGATCCAGTCATAAGAGTGGTTAATGAAGGAGTAATCTGTGACACTCACATCTCCTTGAGAGTCATCTCCTGGCACATAGAAGTGAGTGACCACCATATTTGTCACCTTGACAATTCCAACATCAAACCATTGGTTCTCTTTTTTAATGACAGGCTTCACAGGGGCTGGCTGAGGGGGTTGTTTCTGTAAAAATAAGATAAATTGGAATGTGTCATTAGATTGCAAGCTGATTTGAATATTACAGCCAGATGATTACAAAAAAATTAGATTACTTACTCCTCCTTCGATGCCATTTGCCACCTCTGCTAGTGTAGCAGCAGCTTGAAGCTTTGCAGGACTAGCCACCGATACAGAGGGTGCAAATGTGCTTGATGGGGCAAGGGCTGTGGAGTTTAGATAAGAGTTTATGAAATTATGAATATATGCACAAATTAAGCTCTTATGTATTGAGACATGAAGCTTTTGGTCTTACTCTCAGCCGTGGTACTAGGCATCAGTGATGCCACAGCACTGGTTACTGCAGCTGCCATCTCATTGTGTCCATTGCTCTCTACTGAGGGGTCGTTGAGGCTGTCAGCTGGAGCAAGGCCCTCAGTGGGCAAGCTTGCATCGACACTCTCCTGCTGGGAGGTGGCATGAGCCTCCTGCAGCTGCTGCTGCTGCTGGACCAGAGCAGCCAGGTGGGTCAATACAATAGGGATGTTGGCAGGCTGCTGACTTTCTCCACTAGAATCTCCTTCGTCTGTAAAGTCAACAATACAGAAATCTCTGAGGCTCAAACAAATAAAAAACAAGAACTTAATGAACAGGTACCCATCTTGGCATGATTGGTGTATTCCGGCCGAGTTGATGTTTTATAGCAGCTAATGGGCTCTCACTAGAACCAGGAGACAGTCCACTTTGACAGCCAGTCTATTTTGGCCAAGAAAAGCCTATGTTTAAAAACACCTGATAATTTGCACAAAGTTAATGGACATCACCACCAAACCATTCCTTACTCTCACCATACATCCATTTTAATTTTTATGTCATTATCCAATCAGGGGGTTTAAGAAGAATGATTTGTTAGTGTGATACCCACTAAGGCAAATTTGTATTTTGTGATAATGGGCTACACAAATTAAATTGACATAATTCTTATTCAAAAACAGCCAAAGGTTTCCTCTCTGGTATGTACTAGCGTTGGTTTAAACTAAAGTGCAATGGAGAAATATATGACTGTGCCAGGCTACAGTCAGTGCAACTCACTCATTACAGCTTGCTGTGCTGCTTGGAGGACAGCTTGGATAGCTAAGGCCTGGGCTTCCTCAGTGGCAGCCGCTTGGGCTGCTGCCTCTGCTGCTGCTGTCACAGCCAGCTCCTCATCAGAAAGCCCCGTTACCATCAGAGTGGCTCCCTGGCCCTCAGACATCAGCTCTGAGGGCAAATTCAAGGCAGCAGCAGCTGCTACCTCTCCCTGGTTGCACAAATAACAGTAGTTCATTCATTTGGTCATAAAGAGAGGGAGTTTACATCTAACACAAGGCTTTAAAATAAATCAATATGAAATGTTGAATTCTATAGATCTTTTGAAACACACTTTGACTCAGGTTCTTGAGCTACTTTCTATACCTCTGTTTGTGTCTCCATTGTTGTGGCACCCTCCTCTGCAGAAACAGCTTCTGCCGATACAACATCATCAGTATGCATGGGCTCCTCTGTTGAACTGGTAGTAGAATTTGCCCCTTCAGTAATTGATGAAATGGACTGAGGAGAAAGAAAAGAAAAACTTAGGAGGGGATTTTAGATAAAAATAGGAAAGACCTTTAAACTGCATCTTTCTTTCAATCTGTACCATTGCTTTTTTCAAGGGAGTCTTGTGACAGGAACTCCATAAAAATAGCTTTGTGTGATGAAGTTATTCAATAAACTATGTATTTAATATATTATTTTAAAAATTGCTTTCAGACAGTGGCAATGCTGGCAGCAAGTGGTGCTCTTACAGGTACAGAGGGTCCAGGAACTGGCGTGGACTGTGTGACAGTAGTAATGGCCCTCCCTTGGGTGGTGGTTCCTGATACTGTTGTGGAGACCACTTCAGCACTGCTGTTGCCATCTCCTTCCTCTTCCGTTTGTTGGGCTGTTTATGAATGAAAAGCCAACAAAAAGTGTCTTTTTTTAGATTGTATGATAAAATAATAAATATATATATATATATATATGCACATACGTGCACACATACATATGACAGCTGATGCTCACATTCATTACAGTGGAAGCCTCAAAAGTCTCTCAACCTAGGAACACACTATAGTACTTTTACAGTATTAAAAAGCAGGGAAAAAGACTAGGAATCACATATTTAATGATTGACTCTCACAGACTGCAGTCATGTACAAGCACAGAGGTCACAACTGCAGGCATAGTATAGAGGCACACTTACTAAAAGAGGGGAAACTACAAACATACACTCTCTTAGCAGGCCTCTGTTGGTGTAGGGGGTTAAGGCATCTATGTTCAGTGCACCTGTGTGTCATGCAGTTAGGTGTTTGAATCCCGGCTGCACCATTTCCAACCACAGCCGGAGTTAACGGGGCATAATTGGCTAAGCCTCACATGGGTATAGGGTTTAGGTTGGATAAAGAATTCTGGCTTGGCTAATGTCCCCCTCTGGATCATCCTGGGGTTTGCGGTGAAGTGAATGGAAATTACTCTGCTTCGTTCTCCTCCGACAGTGAAACACTGTGGTTTCCCCGTGAGACCGTGATGTGGGAAATAGCGAGTACTAGTTGTCACGATACTTGGAGGACTCACAATGCTACGACTTCCTCCTTCCTGTCAATATTCTAGAGGGGTATCAAAGCAACTGATCCAGCAGTAGGTAACTCAGGGAATTCAGGTGGGGAAAAAAGGGGATAATACTTTAAAAAATAAAATAAAAAATTATCTCAAGTTCAACATGACAATTGGAAGAACTAGCAAAAAAATGAGAAGCAAAGCTAAAGAAGTACCACTGTCTCTCAAATCCACTTTGTGGTAACATTTTGGATTCAGCTTTTAATACATACAAGAGCATACACAGTACATACTACTAGCTTTGCCGCTGTCGGCTAATGGAGTGGAAACACTTCTAACAAAATATCTTTTTTTTTTTAACGGAGTCATCATCCGGTCATATTCCATGCAGGTGGAGTAAGGAGGGTCCATATGTTAGCAACATCCTATGCTTACCGCCCACCAAACTTTTTTTTCAACAAATTCTGAAAAAAATGAAGAAATAACAAAAGCAGTGGGAGTCTTCCCAGCCAATGATTAGTATCCCTACTTAGTAGTTACTGAATCTGGATTTTGCCGCCTAAAAAAAAAAAGAAAAAGATATTGAACCGCACTACATGTCCCTTCCCACAAAAATTTTGACAGCAAAGTATTCCCCAACCTTATGAAATATCACAGCGAGATTGAAAATGAATTGACAAAGATCCTATCTAGAACCCTAACATAAAGGAATAGGTATCTCATTTAGGGTACTAACTTGATGTTGCAATTTTTTTAACATTGCCTTTGCAAGTATGTACCATGTTAACTTAAAATATAGAGTGCACCTACAGGTTTTCAAAGATAACCACTTCTCTGAATGGAACGTTTTATTCATCTATAGGCGAAATAGAGTTCATTGTTTAAAGGGCCCTTTGTATTAAGTTGTTCTTTAATATAAAGATACCAAAAAACATTCCGTTAACATGGCCAGTGCCAAACTGGGCCAACTGTAACATTCCATCCTTGATGGGAATGTTAAATCCCCTTAAATCTTGACTTTGCTTCATGTTTACATGAATGGGCAAAGTATTCTGAAGTAAATCAGTTGTAGCCTAGCAAGCCAGAATGCATCAGAAGTCAGAGTCCACAAAGCTTTTGAGGTCCATTGATCCCGCAAAATCCACTATCTGTTAATCTGGGTGAATCGCACTAAATTAATATCTTTCAGGTTGGGATTCTTACTTGCTTTTAAATATTAAGAAGGCTTACCATGCCCTTTCAACTGAGATCAATGGCAGAAATTGGAAGCAATATAGCTCAGGAAGTAGAGCCGTAATCTAGTAATTGGAAGAATGGTGGTTTGATCCCTGGCCCTAGCAGAAAGCAAGCGGAGATGTCCTTGAGCAAGACACTGAGCCACTAACTGCTCACTAGGGACTTCAGCCACTTACTGTTCCTATATGGTATGGTGGTTTAAATGCAGAGGACACATTTCGTTGTATGTATGTGCAATGACAAATAAAGGTTATTTTAAGCTTCCTCTAAATGCAAATATGGCATTTAATGACAGGGAAACATTTCAAGTGGATATTGCAGTAAGAGAACCTGTCTTTAAATAGCAGCCAAACATGGTACAAACTTTGCTTACACAGAGAGCTGTCACTTTCATATTCTGCAAAACTGCATCATGTTGGGTATACCTGTGCCCTCGCCAGTTTCCATGTTGCAGGTGGCAGTGGTGGCTGTGTTGGTGGTCCCAGTCTCATGGGTTTCACAGGGAGGATTGGAGCAGACTCTCTGGACTGTTCCCACTGGTTTGCTATTCTCTACTCCCATGTTAGCAGTGGCTGTGGAAGGAGTGTTGGTGGTCCCCGTCTCATGTGTTTCACAGCGTGGGTTGGAGGACGCACTCTGCACAGTATCTGTCTGGCCTGCTCCCATGTTTGAAGATGCCTGGGTGGAGGTATTGGTGGTGCCTGTCATATGCATCTCACAGGGTCGGTTGGAGGACCCACTCTGCACGGTCTCTGTCTGGTCTGTTCCCATGTTTGAAGATGCCTGGGTGGAGGTATTGGTGGTGCCTGTCACATGCATCTCACAGAGTGGGTTGGAGGACCCACTCTGCACTGTCTCTGTCTGGTCTGTTCCCATGTTTGAAGATGCCTGGGTGGAGGTATTGGTGGTGCCTGTCACATGTGTCTCATGGGGTGGGTTGGAGCACACATGCTGAACCTTCCCTATACTGGCTGAGGCAGTGGTAGCCGTATTTGTTGTTCCGGTTTCATGAGTCTCACATGGTGGGTTGGAACACACACGGAGCACAGACATGTTAGCTGATGCAGTTGTAGCTGTGTTTGTCGTGCCTGTCTCGTGGGTCTCACAGGGAGGGTTAGAGCAAACCTGTCCAGCCCCCATGACAGCAGAGGAGGTGGTGGCAGTATTAGTGGTGCCTGTTTCATGGGTCTCACAGGGTGGGTTAGAGCAGACCAAAGTGACAGTACCAGAGCCTTCCCCAGCTCCTCCTGCCTCAGTGGAACTGGGCTGCTCAGAGGTTGGGGAGGCGAGGATGGAAACAGGAAGATCTTGCACTGGCTGGGCCTCCACTCCACTGGGGGTGGTGATCAGAGTGACCTGGGTAGGCTGGTTCTGGGGGATGAGGGAAAATTTAGCATTTTCTGTCCCTCAGATAATTTCCACACTTGCAAAGAGCTGAGCGCAAACCAAACTGCTAGATTTACCTGCACAGTGATGGTAGAGGGCAGTGTGGAGGCCGAAGTCAGGTTGGTCTGTGCAGCTGACACAGTAATGGTAGTGGGGTTGATGACCTGGCTGGACAATGTGGCAATGGTGCCAAGTGTGGTGATGGGGGTAGCTAGAGATGCATTGGCGCTGGCAACACTACCCCCTGCCAGGCTAGTGGAGACTGTGCCAGTGACAGTCCCCAGAGTCGTGACACCTGAAGGAGATACAGATGCTATTACAATGGATGAAGTACATAACCCAGACTGTATATAAAACAATTAATTTGATGTTTTCACCCCATAAAGAATTTTGAAGACATTTTCAACTTTACCAGTTGTTCCCTTGACAACCAGGGTAGTGACCGTGGGCTTGACAGAAGATACCGTCACTGGTGTAACAAGTCGAACTCCTCCCACTGAGCTCATTGGCACAGTGCGCAAAATAGTTCCTGGTTGTCCAGGGGCACCCTTCAACACAACCTAAATATAAACACAAACAAACATGACTGATAGGAGCAAAAATCTGGATGCAAGATACATTAACAAAAATGTAAACCAGAACATACACAGATATGGTCTAATGTCCTGGTCTCAGCAGTTACATAATTGGGTGACACAAATGACCTATTGGAAACCTAAAAAGCACAACTATATCTATTCTAAAAAAATGTATTATAACATCTAACTGTGAAACATATGACTGGAATAATTCTTTTGTCTACTCATATTAAAAGACTGGTCGTACCTGTGTCAATCCCTGTTGCCCAGCGGCAGTGCCAAGCTTTGGCACAGCAGTGATGATTTTGCCAGGAGTACCTGTAGTCATCATTTTTGTGGTCAGGATGGTGATAGGTGTCTTCATTCCTGCACTGCTGGTAACACCTGCACAGAAATAAAAAGATAGAATTAACATCTGGGATTAATTAGATTTTGTTGTCGTTTACCACCAAATATGCCCCTGAATAAGAATGCTGGGCAACAAGTTTTGATAATCTGTTCCAGTTTCCAAATCACAAGCACTTAAGAAGCTATAAAACTTTGCTGTGGTATCCAGTGAGCCTTGTGCTCTACAAGTTTTTTTAAAAATCCTCTCATGAGCGAGTCCTATGTTTAATGTATGGTATTCCAAGCTGGCTAGTCCAACAACAAACATGAGGGAAATTAGCTAAGGTAATTTTGTTTTCCTTTTACGTCGTTCTTGCTATCCATTGACAATATCATTGCAGTAAACACACTTAATACTGTTAACAAGTAAAGACTTTGATACTTCTGAGAGAGGAGAGGGACTCACTGTGGGGCTGTCCATGTAGATTGTGTAGAATTACTACACTACTATAAACAATTTTAAAGTACCATTAGCCAAACATGACACTATAAAAATCCACTGGATGTATGATGGAGAAAGAGGTCCTACAGCTTACGACTACTTTGTTCAAACAGGGAGTTAAACTGAATTATGAAACGAACGTACTTTTCCTACTGTACTTTGGCTTTAAATTTTAAAAAAAAGTAGGTTTGCATGTGTTATTTACAGGAGCAAAAAAAATCAATTCAAATCAAAATAACTGTTTATTTATTACAAGTTTATGTGTATTTTTTCCACTAGTGTTAAACAATATCTACCTCCTAAAAACATAATAATAATAATAACAATAATAATAAAACTGAGTTTTCCCCCAAGACTATAACTGTTCCAAGAAAATCTCATTCCGTGACATCTATTCCTGAGACAAATGTAATTATTCTAGAACTATTATAGATAGATAGTATTAGCTTTTTAAAATCTAGTTTTAGTACCAAATGGGTACAGGTTGCAGCAACAATAACAAAATGGGGACCTGGAAAATAAATCAATTTACCAAAACAGTTGAATTGTCCCATTACAGCTACTCATTTTAAAAAAAAGCCAAAACAAAAAAGAGAAATTATTTGTACAGAATATTTGACCCAGATCTGAGTTACACCAAGTTGGCATCCTTACAAGAGCTAAATCTTTGAGGGGACGCGTGACTTAAATAGGCTGAGGTCGATTTCAGACCTGTTGCTCCTGGCTGTGTCATGATGGCTGACATGGGGATGGTCTTAATGATGGTGGTGCCTTGCTTGGTAGTTGTGGGGGACATGCCACTGATGTTGAGGATAGTGGGCTTGTTTCCTGTGCCTCCTGCCTGGGAGGTGGTGATAATTGTGGTGGGTTTTCCATCTGCAGAGGTCACCAGCTTTAGGATGGTGCCGGCTGGGAGAGGACCCTTGGTCTGTGGAGAGAGATGTAGATTATAGAAGCCATTAGAGGAAAAGTTTCAAATACCTGTCTCAGGAGGTTTAAGCTATCTCCCATTTGTGTAATGCAGATAGCTCACCTGTATGATCTGTGTGAGAGGGTTAGTGGAAGCCTGGCCTGTAACAGCTGATGTCTGCACTGGCTTGGTTTGTACCACAGACATCATCTTGCCAAGGTTGGAGATCTGCTGACATGGAAGAGAGACTTAAGTTTATGAGTCATCAAAGAACATTAGACATCATTGGGGGCTAAATGGGGCAGGTGGACCACTGATTTAGTGGCTCTCTGCAATATTCCAACCCTAACTAACAGTCATGTAGAGCATGCCCTTTGTTTTCATAGAAGAGTACTCCATCAGTGGTCCATTTTTTTCTTTCTGTATTCAATCTCTTAACAAGTCCTCACTGTCTTTTGAGAGGGTAAATTAAAAAAAAAGAAGAAAAAGTCACATGTGTGTGTGTGACTTCAGTGGGTTTCAGACTTGGACATATAACATGCGTGGAAGAACAAGATGATATATCAGTACCAGCTTTAAACACCAGAGTGAGTCTGAATCCTGTTCCTTACCAGAGTACCACTGCTGCCCATGGTGAGGGGGCTCTTGACTAAGGTGATAGTCTTGGTGACTCCTCCTACAACAGTGGTTACCACCTGGGCTTGCTGGGCAACAGTGACTGTACCAGACTTATGCACAGTGATGATGGGTCTGGTAGGGGTGGTGGGGGAGGACACAGCTGTGCCCACCTGGGCTGCCGCAGTCTTCAGCATCCGGGTGGCTGGGTTACTCACCTGCAAATAAAACATTTTTCAGTTAATCTTGATAGATGACTCATGACAGAAAACAACATGAACCACATACAAGAATAAAAATGAACACTTCATAAAGGTCTGTACCATGACTTGAGGGGCTACTTTGACTGTGGTTGTGCCTGGGGAAACAGCAACTGTTTTAAGAATAGTGGCACCAGCAGGAACATTGAGCAGAGTGCCTGCAGAAGAGGGTGGGATCTTCTGGGTAGCTGCAGCAGCAGCAGCTAAAGCAGCCATACCACTCATCTGAGGACTGCTACCCATTGGCTGAAAAAAGGAAAAACAGAAATTTGAACAGCTTTGACCTTTTCAATAATGCTCACTCCAATTTTGCATCATTATAATTAGTCCAATTGTGCTCTATTATTCTTACAGTTCCTTGGGTAGTCTGAGCAGGCACTACCATCCGGACACCTGGAGGAAGTGATGTCACAGTGACGGGAGCCTTTCCTGCCTGGTTGGGGCGGACGGTGACAATCGAGGTACCAGTGGCAGACTGGGGAGCTGCAACCTTCAGGATAGCTGCAAAGACAGAGGATCAAATCCCAAGACAATGCTCCAAGTGTGAAATATAACTGGATGCAGAGGTAAACCATTCCATCATTACAATTAATGGTTACATAAAGTGGATACTTAATGGTTTACCCAGCCAATAACTGATGTGGTGATTAGGATGGGTTAAAATGAAGAGGGAGCAGAAATCTTGGCTATCAGTCACAGACAGTTAAGTTGAAACATTTAATCTAGACAGTGTTTCTGAGAAGTGTTTCATCACTCATCTATGTGACTTCTTTAGTCTCAACTGACTGCAGGTATCTTCATCCTTAGCAACAATACAGTGGCATAATGACTAAAAACAACAAGAATTGGTTTCTAGATAGCTGAGCATGCATAAAGACAACAATCGGTTTCATTTGAAAATTATCCTGACCATTAACTGGAGTTACGATGGCTATGTGTACTATTCAGAGGCCTAGGGAATAGTCGCAATCACAGCATTATAAGATTGTGGCAGATTTTCTCTCAGCCCCCTCCTGGTTCAGGGATAGCCATTCCCTATTCACATAGATGGGTACTCTGTCTCCCCATTGAAACAAGGGTCCCTCTCTATCAAGGATGTGTGCATCCACTTCCTTGAAAGAGCAGCCAAAGAGTACATCCGTCACCATTATGATTCCAGCTATTCTCCAGTATTCTGTAAATAAGTCATTGTGAATCTAGTTAATAGTTATAGTTATTTGATATGAAACCAATTGTTGTTGAGGATCAGCACTTCTAAATCTGAGGCCAGGCTACTCAGCAGGAAACAGGTAAATTGCCTTCTCCAAATAGGAAATGAGTCTTCACTCCAAGTGAGGGAGTTCAAGTATCCATGGGTCTTGTTCTTGAGTGAGAGGGAGATGGAGCATGGGATAGATCCGAGAATCAGAGCTGCTGGAGTGGTATTGCACTCACTTTACCAAACCGTGGTGACAAAAAGAGATCTGAGCGAGAAGGCAAAGCTCTCAATCAGCTATTAAGGTTGGGTCATGACCGCAAGAATAAAATTGTGGATACAAGCGGCTGAAATGAGTTTTTTCAGGATGGCTGGCATCTCCCTTAGAGAAGTTGCTTGAGTTACTGCTCTATTACCTAAAAACGAGCCAGTTGAGGTGATTCGGGTATCTAGTAAGGATGCAACCTGATTGCCTCCCTAGCGCGTGTTCCAGGCATGTTCAGCTATATCTCCACGCTGGCCTGAGATTGCCTAGTCAGAACTGGTAGACATGCCCAAGAAAAGGGAAGTTTGGGGTCCTCAGCAGGAACCGCTACCTCTAAGACTCTGCTTTGGATAAGCGGTTGATGATGGATGGAGGGACCAATTGTTTTTTCAGTCATTTTACCACTGTATTGTTTATAATAGTAGGGATACTTTGAATCAGTTCAGACACTTAGTCACTTAGATGAGTGATGAATTTTTCTCTTAATAAATGTTGTGCCCAGAATAATTGATTCAGTTTTCTGTGATTTCCTTACATTGATTACTGAGCATGCATAAAGACAGTTGACAACAGTGATACCTGTCTGTGGTAGGTTCTGAGCAGCAGGTGCTGCAGCTGCTGGGGAAGGGCTCTTAGGAGAGTTCCCAGGGAGCGATGAGGAACTCAAGGCAGGTGAGGCTGCAGCAGGGGTTGCTGCTGGGATGTCATATTTCTGCAGCTGAAGCAGGTAGGTATCTGCAGTTGACACAGCACCCCAACTCACTTCTAGAGAGTTGGTGTTGGCACGGACCAACTGCACCCTTGCAGGGGCATGTGGTCGCTCTGTAGAGAGAAGGGATAAAAGTCAACAATTTTTTGGCCACTACTCAACAACCTCAGCTATATCTATACCTCCCACTGACTTGAAAATCTTTCTTAGCACTCCCACCTGTTTCAAGATACCAGAGGTCTTTACAACAGACTTGGTTGTTCCAAGCTTTCCGGTAACCATCACGACCACTCCAGACATATAGTCTAGAGTTAATGGCAACAGCACAATGGCCTGCACGGGCCCTGGGGATGTTGTCCTCAAGTGTATCCATCAAAACTGTCTCCCAACACATGGTGTCTTCAAAGAAGAACAAAATAAAATCACATAATGAAAGGAAAATAAAATATTCTAATACAAATTTAACAAGGTGAAATCTGATAGATAAAATAACATTAAAAACAACAACAACAAACAAACCAAGATTTAAGCAGGCCAACGTGTTTGTGCACTTCCACTCCTTCTCATGTGTGGCTACCTTCACATCATCCATTACCAGGGGAACCCATCCGCCAAAAACGTACATCCTACAATGTGTTAGAGTAAAATGACATTGAGGTACTGCCAACATCAGTATAGTATTGTCAAAGCAACCAAAGCACAAAATAACACAAATTTCCAACACTCAGGCTTTTATGTCTCCAAGCTTCCAGCAGTTCCCTCACTTGTTTGTGATGGTGGTGGCAGAGTGGAGACTCCTCGGAAGGGGTGCAGTGCCACTTATTGAAGGTTTATTCCAAGTCAATGTGTCTGGAAATAAAAATTCCAAGAATAGGATATGTATAATAAATCAATTTCGTCAAGTGGACAGTAATAATACAACACAGTAGCAGTAGTTATAGGCAAATAAATGCTTTGTCTACTAGCTTAAAAACAATCCAAACAAAATAAAGGTAGGGACATAAACAACTTGAAATACAGTAGATGAACAAAGGTATAAAACATCGGATTATCATCATCATTATTATAATGACACAAACAAAACACAGACACTTAGAGAGAATATGAATTTAAAGGTATTTACTCAATGTAACCTTTGTTACCAGATGAGTGACAAATAAAATTATGAAGTCAACTCATAAATGAGTCAGTGTTTGAACCTTTAACTCATGGACCAAAGAGGAAACTTACCAATGTCAAGCGTCCACAAATCACCAAGGCGACAGCCACTCATTCCTCCATAGATTATCAAACGTGACTTTCTGCTTGTCTTTTCTGTGTATACCACAGCAGTGTGGCTCTCACGGGGAGGAGGCAAAACTCCATATGTGATTGGTATATCCCATCCCACTACACTGGAACCTGCACGAAGCTCCAGTGTATACAGATCATTAAGGTATCTGAAAAACAAAACTCAATATGTAGTCACACTCAATTTGACAACTTAACCTAGCATCTAAATTCTTCGGATGAAAGTGAATCAATACAAACTCTCTAACCACTGCATCTTAATACTTTACGGTCACCTGCTAGACAGAGTTACCTGGGAATGTTGTTTTTGGGGTCTTCACTGTCATTGGCTAGTCCACCAAACAGGTAACATTTATTTCCTACCAGGGAAAAACTGTGGCCAAGACGAGGACAAGGAGGGGGCCCATTCTTGGGGTTCTTTGCTTTCAACTTTTTCCACTCCCACCTGCTGGCCTAAAAAACAAAGACAAGAAAAATAATAATAATAACAATAATAATAATAATAATAATAATGATTCCCTTATCAGTCCCGCAAGGGGAAATTTGGATTTCTCTGCATTTTTGACCCAACCTATTGTATAGGAGCAGTGAGCTGTCAACATATGGTGCTCGGGGAGCAGTTAGGGGTTCAGTGTCTTGCTGAAAGTCATAATGAAACAAATCTGAAAGATGAGACTTTAATAGATGCCATAAAGAGAAAACAATATGGTCACATTTTTTCTTTGACAAAATAACGAAATAGTTGTAACTAAACTCAATAGATAATTAAATAGTAATGGCACAACAACTTCAAAGGATACAAAGGAAATGGCTATTATACTATTTAAATAAATTAACATTTTTTAAAACAATGAGAAGAAAGGGAAGTGAGCTCAGATAAATACATCAATCACTATTTGTGCTCAAGGTCATCCACTGTAGCAATTTTATTGAAACTTTATCCCTTGAAAGAGGTACATTACTAAAGGGTATGATTAGTCCCCGTCTTTATCTTTTGGTTAAATAACAATGGCCACCAGATGTTGCTATGGCATTGGTAACTGATTTGTTCAAATTGGTGAAATTTGCAGGGCAAAAAAGTCTAACCACTTTCAATAAAGAAAGGCTAAGGATTAAGAGTGCATGGCTTTTGGGAGCAACCTACCAATTTAATATATTATAATGATTTACCTCAACCCCCCACAAAAAAAGAAAGTTTTCCCACGGCTGGTGCTTATTGTATGGGTTATTTCCAGGAGCATGCACATAAATGTCACCTGGGTGTGAATATAAATTACAAGCAACTGACCGTTTGACCAATCAGTTACCTAAACATATAAAAATGATCATCATCAACTACACCAGTACCTGAAATTGAAATCTATCCAGACTACAAACTTCCACCATCCATTTACCATCTGTTCCCCTAATAATAAAAAGTTTTAAATCTAATTATGTGAGGAGAAAATGTGAGGATACAATTTATAGATTTTGCAAATGTATGGATGATACCTCAAGTAGTTTTCAGCACACTTTTTTGTGCTTCAAAGACACCAGCCAAGGAACAGTGCAAGGGACTTGTGGTAAAAACAAATCAGCATACATATATTTCAATTAAGTGTAATAGATTTAGTTTTGAGATGTACTATTCAAACTAAATTCCACATTTTCATGGTATAAGAGAAAACATTGTGAAACTTTACCTGTAGCTCATAGAGATCATTGCTGTATTTCCCATACTCCACCATTCCACCAAACACCAACAGCCTTGTGCCATCACAAACAAAGCCATATGCAGCACAACCAGGAGGGATGTCCCCACGGACTGCTGGGATAAACCACTGGTTTGTAGCTAAATGGGAAATAGACCAATATATAGGCTTATTCCAAGTGATAAACAGCATAGACTTCTGCAAGAGTTAACTCGCAACAGAGAAAATAGATATTTCCAAGTAGTAGCTACTCTTTGAAAATCGTTTTCTTGGCAAAAGCAACTCGTCTTCTTTGGGACTGCAGCTCCCACATAAACAAAGAACAAGAACCGTCTTATAAACGGGTTTATTTGTAAGAAATGGCGGCCTCTAGCTTACCGAGAGCAGACACCATCATCCATTTTATTTTAGCGCGCCATTTTTGACATGCATTTAAACAATACGCCACCAGAGAGCGCAAACTTTGACCAGACTAATAATCCATAAGGACTGTAGAGGCCCTGTACATAATTATGAGCATTACGAAACTAATTAACAATCACTAACATTGGGTCTATGAAAGGATCTATACCATGAGAGTAATCCAATTTTGGTGAAAAAGAAAACAACTTTTACGAGAAAAATATACAACTCATCGTATTAAAATGAAATAAGGCAAGCAAACTTACCTGTATTGTAGACATGTAATTCATCAACAATTCCTTCATTTCCTCCACCAAAGACGACCATTAGCTCCTTTATAGCGACAGCTCTGTGGCCGTGTCTGGGTCGGGGAACAGGGCCAGACCATCCGAGAACTCGCTTCCACCGCGGCTGTAGAACAGACCCTGTGGCCCCAGATATCGCGGATCCAGGAGTAGACATTTTCCCTACATAGTGGATAACGGAAACCCTTAATACAAACTGTATTGAAAGTCTAAAGTAAAAAAAACTACAGAAGCTTTGTCGAAATATTGGCTGAACCCAACTTTTCAAGAGTTATCTGAGAGATGTCGGCGAAAAGGCTTCAACTTTACGTTAGAAGTCCAAGGCCAGAGCGCAAAGTAACAACAAACAATGATATATCGTGTGCAGTCAAGCAGGACGGTCGTTACGTGCCATAATTTCTAACAAATGCGAAGGTTTTTTTAGCATATAAGTGACGATGAACGCTCAAATAGTTTGCTTGCAACCATTGAATTCAATCCATGGAAGCAGCCATCTTGCAACCAAACAAACCTCCGCTACTGCCAAACTGAAAAATGGCGGAAGCGAACGAAAAAAGACAATTACATATTGACTCAAGCTAACAAAAATACACCACAATTACTACACAATGATCTAATGAATATTAGTGTAATCAGCAAAATCATCAGACATTACAAATATCTCCAAACAGAGACCATTTATGATTACCACAGTTTGGTTAGAGACGGGTTATTTTCATGCTTCTCTGGGAGTCGCCATATTGTAGCTAGCAAACTTAGCATTCCGTGCACCCCGTTCCATTAACAATTGACAATAGAGAAATAATTTCAATGATATAATCAGGCTGCTGTATGCTGGGAGACAATAAAACGCCCCTATTACTGTCGAACAAAACTATAACGGACAAGAAATGGGCTCGAATTCACAATAAATTCAAGTAGGTGCTATGGCTAAATTTCGTTAGCAAGAGCCGCTAGTCGGCTACCCCTAATTTGCCCATGCTAACAATGTTAGCGGCACAGCTAGCATCTGTCAAAGAGTCGGGGGTTTCTGTATATTAAATGCATTACAGTTAAATCATACTTTATCATGCATTATTTACCTGATATAAATATGCCTGCAACAGTGAATTAATAACAACCTTAAACCCTATCCAACTGCATAAACAGAGCGTTATTTTGTTTCATGCCGTCTCTGGAAGCAGCCATCTTTTCGACCAATGGCCTACTTCTAAGCCCCCAGAAGAAAAAATGGCCGGGCGGTTTGCCACAACAAAACACAACATTTAAAATAAATGCCACAGTATTAAAGACTTTTACTTACTAAATTCGATGCAGTTATTGATAATTATGAGTAGGTGGTCTTATCTCAAACCAGTAATCCAAATTCATTCGATTTGTGAAGATGTATTCCCTCTCATGCCTGCCTGGAAGCTGCCATCTTCTTGACAACCAGAGGCGGAGGAAAATGGTAGAGATTTGGCGTCACCAATAGTAAACATGGCGACACTGTCGCACACTCCGTTACTCATTCTCATTGGCGTTGGACATATTCTGTGCTCTGAAGTGACAAAACTAAATTATAATTTAAGTTTCAACTTGTTGTACATTTATTTATTATTCTACATCGTCCCCGTACCAAAGAGGGGACATGAGGGGGACATTTAATCAAAACTAGCTTTTCTACACATACACCTGTCCAAATACTGTTTTTCAAGCAGTAACTTGGATTTACCCCTAAAGTGTCCCGGAGTTGCCACGCCTATTCGTTTAAAATCCACTCCACAGGAAAAGCCGCTGACCTGTCAAAATTGCCTTGCCTTAGAAATCCACCAGCACCTTGTAGTGTGTGTTCGTTTATTGTTAGTATAAATAATTTCCAGTTTGTGCTTTGGCCAAACAGGCAGTCGTAAAGATACCTTTTTGGTTGCGAGTCTCTAGAATGAGCCCTAAACAAACATATCTAACACAAAAAGAGGTGAATCAGTTCAACTGGATTAGGAGTTTATTAAGAAACGTTTCGTCACTCACCAGGTGACTTCTTCAGTCTGGAAGAAGTCAGACTGAACAAGCAATTTGTAATTTATTTGTAATTTATTCACACTCTGCCAGTGGGCTTATTCAGTAGGCAATCTGTTATTTCAGAGTGTAGTTTGCTACTGACCAAATATAGTCCTCTCATCATTCAGACTTGTACATTGGTTTATAAAAGAATTCGCTTTATTTGTAATTGTACATGCATGCAACAGAATTTGTCCTCTGCATTTAACCCATCCTATCGTGTGGGAGCAGTGAGGAGCTGCAGCGACCCGTTTATTTGAGAGTTTTCAATATTTTACTGAATCAATGTATGTGTTATTTCCAACATTCTTCACAAATCCTTCAAAATAGTGTCCGGGAGACTGGATTAATGGTAATAACCTTATGGTTTAGCGCATTCCTTCAACTCGATGTACTATGAAAATTTTTGTTGCATTATATTTGCTGACCGCTAGATGGCAAACATACTCCATTTTAATAGCCAGGGAAGATTTCGTGGACGTTAATACTCTTTGTTTGTGGTCTATATCTTGTAGTAGATAGAGAGACTGATGAATAGCCCAACAAGGGGGGAATAAACTTCTTATGCAGTGGAACCAGTGGTCATCTGGTACTTTGCTTATAATTTATTGGTCAATTGTATATAAAATGATTGGAACAAATACTTCATTCATCATAAAAATGCATTTCTTCCCTGATAAAAAACAAAAATATCTGTGTTGCTATTTATTGTGTTTAGTGAGCTTATCACATACGTGTATTGTTCATCTCAATTCATTATTGTTATTATTATTTGATTCATCATTTTTTTCTTCCTATTTTAACATGCTCAAAATAAAACAAATCAATAAAAAATGGACCTACCAAAATAGCAAAAAGATGTTAATTCAACGCTCAATGTTGGTCATAAAGGTTGATTTTTGGTTAAGGTTGAAGACTGATGGTGGATTTAATGAATGAGATGCCAACATTGAATCAATGTGGAATCTTTACTGTTTGCATTTTTCAACGCCACGTTTCAATGTTTATTCAATATTTATGCCTAACCATTTTTCAACGTTGATTCACCCATATTTTGCTACCAGG
>OMLC01035383.1:0-16352 GCA_900302585.1 Regalecus glesne
A
The DNA here is from genome assembly GCA_900302585.1 of Regalecus glesne. Lineage (NCBI taxonomy): Eukaryota > Metazoa > Chordata > Actinopteri > Lampriformes > Regalecidae > Regalecus > Regalecus glesne. The sequence continues at coordinate 2 of OMLC01035383.1, forward strand.
GGTGGAAATGTCTGGACAGGGGTAGGTAGAAAAGATAGGGACAGAGAGACAGAGAGAGAGAGAAAGAGAGAGAGACAGACAGAGACAGACAGCCAGAGAGAGATAGCTCATTCACTTTCATTCTGGGGTGCTGGCCGTGAGTCCTGCTGAATAATGAGTTCTGGAAAAACTTACAGATCCCCAACAGACAGAAGTCAACATTCACCCTCAATAGAATTCCAATCAAGGCCAGACCATAAACCACCAGAAACCACTCACAGACAATGGCCTGCACAGAACCTCTCATTCACGGTACTGAATATTGAATAGGGGTCCACACAATGGGTGCCATTGGTCCCAGTGAATGGAAAATGTTGCAAATTTTGCTTCAGAAAGGCTTGGTGTCCAGTAATAAAACAGCTTCTCTTCCCCATCTCCCTCAACCTCTCTTCCCTCTCTGTCCCTATCTTTTCTACCTACCCCTGTCCAGACATTTCCACCTCTCTGCCTTATTCCAGTTCTAAGTATTTAAGGATCATGTTGCTTCTTTGTCTCTAATTACCTTTTCCTTACAGAGTCCATTCAATGTTTCTTTTTTTAGAGACATCCCTACGCCCCGACCCGATTTCTGCTCCAACATCACTGACTGGATCCACATTCATCTTAAAAATAATCACTGACATAGAAGTGGAGACCAAACCATTAAATAATATTTGCACTGTGTCAGCTCTGGGCATGTTGAGTCGTTTCATACACTGGAGCCTCTCCGTGTGAGTAATGTAAGGGCTAAGCCTAACGGAGGACAGGGTATCCTCTGTTAGAGGAGGGTACACACCCACACAACAACACACAGCAATCCACAGTCTCAGCTCCTCTATTGGTGCTTACAGGCTAGTTTTTCCAGGAGGGAGCCTCCTGTAAAGCTGCCTGGCTACCATGGACCATTTGTATGCTTCAACACCTCAGAATGTTTCCTCTCCGAGTCAAAGGACTTGCTGTGCTAAAGCACTTCAGATCAATGAGGGACTGGTCTATAAACTACATCCACTCGCCCTTCATAAACCAAAATCGTCATCTTTAGGAAAAGGTCTGTAGTGTTATATTTAAATCACCCTCACTTCAGGGCATTTGCCATGAAAAGACTTGACGTATGAAATAGAAATGTCACTGTTGCAAATAACAACATAATAGTAATGATAATAATAATACATTCCTCAAGTTTGATTAGAAACAAATCTTAAATAACATCTTGAATAACATCAAGATGAAACTTGATTTGAGAAAAAGGACCAATTTTATTTAGTATCTGCTGCTACGCTCAAGCCAGGTATGGTCCCACTATCTGTGGCAACTAAGCTAGTGACTTTGCTAGAGTTGACTGTCCCCTGGGAAGAATGGAGGGAGGAGGTTTAAGAAAGTTAGAGTGCCAGGTATGCAGATCTGGTAGCTAAGTGTGGCAGGAATGGGTGGACAGCCCACTGTGAGCTGGTTGACATGGGCTGCAGGGGCTTTGCAGGCTAATTTCTATGTCAGGTTCAGGGGTTTAATGGGCTGCAAAAAAGAGGAGCCATTAGGAATATCTTGGAAGCCGCTGAGAAAGGCTTTCCTTGGCTCTGGGTGATGTGTGGTGTAATGGGCTTGATCATCCCCAGGTGGGTTGCTCAGGCGAAGGTGTTAAGACCTGAAACACCTGATGAACCTGGGTTAACCAATGACAACATGCCCAGGTTGCAGCACACGGTGTATCAACAAACGCTACAGTTATACTGTATCCAGTGACAAAATGTCACCTTTTAATCTGAGGTGGAATTGATATGGACCGTGCTTCCACATTCACTCCGGGATAACCTGTCCAAGGAAGGACAAGAACAAAGGACTGTGTGTCTTCACATGACAGGTTGGCACCTTGTATGGTAGCCTCTATCATCAGTGTATGAATGTGTGTGAATGGAAGGCAAACATTGTAAAGCACTATATATTCATATATCACCGTCCATTCAGAAATCTTCTGTGATCTGGATACACACCATGACTCACGTATGAAGTGTGACATGGGCTGATTGTTTGTTTTGATTAATTCATTTCTATTTTGTTTGAATCTTCTCTTGTTACTTGAGAAAAGTACTATTGGTCAAATTCCTTCACTAATGGCACACCCTGATCCACACAGAGTTGGTAGATAGAGTGTCTACTTTTCTCTCTTCATTTACTATCTTCTTTTTAGTTTCTTTGTTTGCAAAATGATTTATGGTAGATAGGACTGTGCAGGCATTCTGTCTCTATCTCTTCTTCTGTGTTTCACTGTTTGGCCCATATCTAATCACACTCCTATCACTTTGTGCCAACTTATCTGCGCAATTCTCTGCAGCCTTCCACTCACAATAATCTCCTCCTTTTGGCATACCCCCCCACACACACCCACACCCACAGACACACACACACACACAAAGTTAGCTCCTTCCACACACACACACACGCGCGCGCACACAAAATATTCACACAGCCTTGCTACCTCATATCACCCATTGTGCCTTGACCATTATGTTGCTGCTCATCATTAACTGCAGCTGATCAATGTTACTTAACTGGTGTTGATTATTTTAACAGCTTCTATCATTGGAATGAGCGGCTGTCCCTCCTGTTTTAATGAAATATTCAATGAAGCCATTGTCTGCCAAATGAAGTACTCCAGTTGTTGCGACATTGATTATTCTATCAAATTGAATTATTCAATTATGACTTCTGAACACCAACATTAATTGTTGATTTTATGAGACTGACTCATGAAACTTATTAAATGATCAACTTGATTATTGAGTATTAAATACCAAAATTAACGATCAATGATTAATGATAAATAAGGAGTGAAATAATCCACTAATTCAATTAATTACTCAAGGATTAATTTGCTCCTTATTTGTTGAGTACCCTCCTGCACAAGATTGAAAGAAATCACTTGCATTACTGGACTGTGTATGAGAGATGGATGGATGGATAGATAGATAATTAGAGAGATAGAGAGATGGGTGGACAGACAGACAGACAGACAGACAGACAGAGATACCAGGTACCTTTGAATGCAATACGAATCTGTAATTTTTGATCTATTATGACTTGCACTCACAGAAAGAGAGATAATGTCTTTGTTGGTTGACATGTCCATGCTCTCCGAGGACATGCTGCCCACGTCTGAATACCGCTTGCTTATCCTTCCATTAACATGAGTTGAGGGGCTATCCATGTTCGTTCCAATGGACCCTTGCTCGGATGTGCCCTTCCTCATGCTGTTATTAAGCCCAGAGTGATGAGGTTGAATCATACCAGGAGTTGAAATTGGCCTTGAGCTGGGTCTTGGACTTGCAATCGGGGAGATGGTCGGGCTGGTCGTTGAACTGTGGCTTGTAGCTGTCAACCCTCCGTTACCTATTGTGCTGCTTTCTTCCTCAGCCAACTTGATCTTGGGTACATCTGGATCTTTGGTTGCTGTAATGATATCAACTACTTCTTCTGACACCTCAGATTTGGCGAGTGGGGGAGGCTGCTCAGTCTCTGGGGTCTCCACAGAAACCTGGAATATTAAATACAATTAGCCTTACTCGTATATATTCGAAACAACAGATATACTGTCTAGGCTACTAGTTAATCTCTATTTAGGGGCAGCATAGATCAGGAGGTAGGGACGTCATCTAGTAATCAAAGCATTGGTGGTTTGATCCCTGGTTCCTTCAGAAAGAGTCTCGAAGTGTCCTTGAGCAAGACACTAAACCCCTAATTGCTTAGGACATCAGATGAAAATTAGCCTGGAGGCTATATCTAGTATATTTACATTCTAAATGTTAGCATGCACTGACCATATAAAGGAGGTTATATAATAATAATAATCATTATTATTATTATTTTCCCAAAGCCAGCCCTTAAACATCCATCTTACACCATATTCAACCTACCCGGTAGAATGAATAGCAAATGAACTCATTTTTACACGGCGCTTTTCAAGTCTAGCAACCACTCAAAGCACTTTCTGTGTTCTCAGATTTACCAAAGCATAAAGAATTAGGCCAGATGCTTTTGTCTTTATGTCCCACAGGGAATCAAACCTACAATGCCCGACTTGAGGGTATGTGCTCTACCAATGAACCACCTCAGTCCCTAATGAAGGAGTGAAATTATTCAACAAATGAGAGATCAGAACGTTTTACTTGATTTACAAAGTATTTTGCAAAAGAAAGTACTCTCAACTTTTGAAAACTCTGAGTGTATGTAGCATTTTCTATAAAAGCTTTGCAATGTAATGGGTTATAAAATCAAAGACAAGGAACTAAACAAATTCAAAGAGAACCTTTTCTTCCTCAGAGGTGGGAGTGATCTTCCCATCCTCAATGCCGGAGTCTGAGCTAGAAGTCTTAGTGGAGACCTCACTCTCAGATTTGTCTGACTCCAGCATAACCTCATCGGGTAGTTTATCACTCGGCTCCGCCTGCTCTTCTTTGTACCGCGTTTGGCGTGGCATGGGTACTGGGATCATCACATTGGTGCGTGCATCCCCTGATGTATGCTCCTCTGCTGGAATGTCCGGCTGGCCCTCCACCTTCACCCGGGGTGCAGGTATTGGGATGGTGGGGCTCGAGTTGTCCGGAGAGTGGTCTCGTTCCAAACTAGTCTGACTCGTCTGGCATGGCTCATTGCCTGGGGACTGAAGAAAGAAAGAGGAGTGAAGTATAGAGTGAGAATGAGCATCAAATGGGGTTTTCATGGGTAAATGTGCCTTAAGACGCTTGATCTACTCTTTTTAGCATTGGTGTGAATGTTTATGGCTTTAGCCTTAGTAGCATTTGGCATTAGCCTAAAATGCTAATGACAGAAATGCTTCACTCGCCACTAACAGTGAATGAAATTTGACCTCTTGTTTGATAGGAATTCAGTTATAGCTTCACAGCCCCGTTCCTTGGCTACATCCGAGGTGAAATTCATATCAATTAGTAACAGTGCCAATAACTACAGAGGGCATAAAATAATCTTAGTTTGAATCACCATCAATGTGCAGAAAGAGAAGGACCTTAGGGGGATAATTACCCACTTAGCTTGATCACTGTGAAGAAGTGATGGTGGCTTTGAAAAATAATTCCCTGGATTAACCCAAAGGTGCATGCTGCCATAACAAAGTGATGATGTTCATTATCATCACAGAACTTTGGAATCACAAAACTGGTGATTCAGTTCAACTGGATAAGAGATTCTATCCAGTTGAACCGATTCACCTTTCTTGAACAGAATCACTTTTTTGGGGATTCCATTACTTGGAATATTAAGCATCCATCAATAACTTTGGAGATTATTTTATGATAATTGCAACTAGATGGCCAGCTAATCAACTCTTTTTTTCTTGAAATGCTTCTCTGCTGTCCCCTGGTGCAGGTAAACAAAGCCATCAGAAATCTTTATGACTGGGCCTAGCCTTTGAAATGGGCCCCAAAGACATCCCTGGCTGGCTGTATGTGATTTATGGCTGAAGAAAAACAGCTGGCTAACTGCCAGGAGTATGATAGGTGTTTACAACACTGGACTAGCTTTCTTCTGAGTGTGTGTGTGTGTGTGTGCCAGACAGAAAGAGCAAGAGAGTATTTTGTTTAGCGCTGCTAGGCTTCGGCAATTTTGTTATAAAACTCATGCTAATAAAACACATAAGGAAAAATATAACGAGAGAGAGAGAGAGAGAGAGAGATAGAGATAGATAGCGATAGAGATAGAGAGAGAGTTGGAATACCAAACCTGAACATGACATTGAACTCAAGATAAAAATGGATAACTATAATGTGTCAACCTACTTTTCTGTTACAACTAGAGTCTCCTCTTCCTTTATCTTCCCAACAGAAGACATCCGATAATTATTGAGAGAGAGAGAAGAGGTGGAGAGAGAGTGATGTTATATCGGCATGTGTCTTCTGTGAGAAAAATAAAGGAATAGGAGGCTCTAGTCGCAACACAAAAGTAGTTTGACACATTAGTTTTCCATTTTACCCCAGTTCAAAGTCATATTCAGGTTTGGCATTCCAACTTTCCTAGACCAGCTGATCTTAAATGGGTACTGACATATTTTTCTTAATCCAATACACTTTATAGTAGCTGGTATAGTATAGTAGCTCAGTGGTGGAGTGTGTGCATTGGGAACTGACAAGCTAGAGGCAGCAGGTTCAAACCCACTGCAGGGCATCAGGAAGCGCATTCAGCCTTAATCTCCCAAGCTCCATACACCCCTCCAACATGGGGACTACATTTGACACATAAAACGGACCTTTCTTGCGTTTTATAGGGTATGGCAAATAAATGGTAAATGGACTCATTCTCATAGTGTTTTTCTAGTCTAGTGGCCACTCAAGGCACTAAGATCACCAAGACACACTCAGTCCTTTTACCTACTCCATCACTTCACTCCATGAAATACACCATCAGATATAGTTGGAGATTGGAGATTGTTCAAGGGAATGGAACACAAACATCCCTATTCAATCATACTGGACTTGAAAACGAACATTGGCAAATGCATGATGAATAATTTAAATGTGCATTAAATATTTTCTGGTTGTATTTGTCCTCTCGATAGGTCAGTATTAAACCAGAATGTCTCAAATTAATCTCCAATTTGAGAAATGAAAAACATAACCCCAAAAACTCTGATTCCATGTTGGTCAGTGAACTTTTATGTCATGGACTTTAATAAACAAAAGTCATATCAGGATAGCAAAGGAGCAACAAATGACAATGCAAACTAATATCTCCTGAAAAAAAATTATACTGAATCCTATGATTAAAAACATTAATTCCCATCCCTGCTCAACATGGTTTTCTCATCAGAAACACACAAAGAACTTTCTCCAGACCTAAAAAGCAGTGGGCCAGTGATATTTACAGTGTGTATTTAGTTAAGGGTCAGACTGTGACAGTGGAACAATATCAGACTTTAAATAATTCTTTCTGTCCAAGCCTGTGAGGTGAGGGGGTTTCTATGCAGCAGCTAGTCGCAGGGCAGAACACATATTTAGTGGTGTCGACTTGGTCTGGGCGACTGCCAGTGTTGTGGTCTCTGTTCCCTTGTCGGTGTTGAGGCTAGTTAGGTGAACACTGATGCTGGTTCACATTTAAATCCGACATGCACAGTATATTCCTAAATAGTCACTGCAGAACAGACCTCAAAGTCTTTTGGCAAACACAGTGCAGGAAGACAGCATTTATGAAAAGCTGTTGAGAACGTCTCAGGGGTCAATAAGTGAAGACTTCAAAACCCAGGGAAGCTCAGTTTGTGTCTAAATTGTGTGTGTGCTTGCGTATGTGTGCTTGTGCGAGTCAACATAGATGTGTTTATGCACATTCTTGTGCTGTGTTCCATTTTAAACATTTCTCTGAATGGTTAACACTCAACACCAAAGAGAAACTCCTTGCTTCTCTAAAACCACTGAACCCTGTCTCGTTCAGCTACAGACCACACAGAAAGGCCCAGCACATACACTCCACAAAGAGACCATTTTCCCAAGTCATTCAGTTACAGGTTGAATCTTGCATTTCTGTTTTCCTTACAGAAAGATGATAGCTAGCAAGATGAAATCCATCCATGACGATAGCCAGTTTCCTTAACCTGTCTTTGCCTTTTAAAACCATAGGATTAGAGCCTATTCCTGTATGTCGTACCCAATCCAATAAATGGCCCATAAACACAGATATCCCCCTACTAATCTATTTATCTCTCTGTCTGTCTGTTATTTTGTCTTGTATCACTTCAGCCTCCTGCTCGGTGATCTTAGTGCTTCTGAAAAAGGTCAGTTTTACATGTCACCATTGGTTCCCATGTTGTGGGGGTGGACACATTAAGGCCAGATGGCATTCCTGATACCCTGCATTGGGATTGAACCTGGAACGCCTGGCTTGTCATTTCCTGACACGTGCGCTCCAGCACTGAGTTACTGTGGACCCTGGGGTTCCGACTTTCTCCTCACAAGATAAATAAGACACTATAAAGGGGAGCGGTATCACCACACTCCATGAAAAAAAAGACTGACGGAAAAGAGAAAAGAGAACAAGTCCAAGCTGTGGGTACCGTGGTGAGATCTATGGCCTCGTCTTCCTCCCCTTCCTCTCTATTGTCTTCTATTTCCTCCATGACCTCAGCCTTGGCCTCTGCCACCAGCTCCCGCAGTGGACGGTTGGACGTCACAGACCTCACAAAAGGGTGCTGTTGACACACACACACAGGGGAAAAGGGTTGAGATTAGCATCATCAATCGGATTATTACTACACACTTGATTGGATTATATTGATCTTAGTAAGAAAATTGAACTGCCGCAAGATGAATATGCTGGAAAGGTAAATATGATATAAAATGTAAATAAGAATACAAGCTTATAAGAAGCTTATAACAAAAACAGTAAAATGAGCTTAAAATAGACATGAGAACAGGTAAATCTGATCAGCTCCTTCATTAGTTGATAACTGTTGTAAATATTTCTATCATATCACATTTAGGATTGTCAAAAATACAGTGGACTATATTAAGACGCATATATTAGGAAGTCTATACAAGGCAGGAAAAAAAGAAAACATCCTGACATGTCGAACAATGAAATGACAAACGCCTGATGAAGAAAATACAGCAGACGAGTTTGGCAGTTAAGTGTTTGAATTGGTTCACCCAGAAAGGCTTCATTAATGAAATGCTGTTGGATATTTATGCAGATGTCTCGACATCAAACATGTCTAAAAGTGAGCTGATATTCTGTTCACACATCATCCATTGCATGCATGTTAATCTTGTGAGAGAGATCCTCCCTCTCGTGCTCTCCCTGAGGTTTCTTCCTTTTTTAATCCTCATTAAAGTTTTTTTAATTTTATTTTTTTAAAGGAGTTGTTCCTTATCGGATGTGAGGGTCTAAGGAAAGGATATCGTATTAGTGTAAAGTCCACTGAAGCAAATTTATAATAATGGGCTACACAAATAAAATTTACTTGACTGTTCAGATGGAGAAAAAACATTCTCATGACTTGTCAAAGCTAGGAATTAATACAATTTGGGTTTGCATTCTTTTAAACCACACTTGTTTCCTTTTTTTTGGCTTAAACATACTGTGCCTTTTGCTATGTTCTTTGCTGGAATATGGGTTGATGCAATGAGTTGAATCATGAATCCACAATTTAACATCAGACAAATAATTTTAATAACAACATGTTATTAACAAATAATGCAAAAATGATGCTCCAGTCCAGCATGTATCTTCAGTTTAGGGATGCTAGTGGGGCATAACAGTGAGGATCAAAAACAAAAGAGCCGAAGGAAAATGCTAGGGGTGGAGGAAACCCTATCTATCACCTGCCAGTTCCTAAACAGCTCCAGCATCTACATTTAAACAATAAACACCATGCTGACAAAATTAAAGAACCATCTGAAACAAGCCTGTACGGTTAAAATGCTAAAAGTACTAATTGACTGGGGAGAAAAATCTTATTTTAATGTGTATTCTATAATTACCGAGGGAAAGTTATTTTTTCCATTGTACAAAATGAGAGGAGGAACAGAGCCAAGTAAGGGTGTAAGCGAAATTAAAAGGTGAGTTCAACAGAGACAAAAGAGCCATCATCTATTATTTAGCTACTTCACTCTATAGTGTAATTTGATTGGCACAGCTGGCAAAGGAGAAAGCTAAAAGAGGAGATGGATTATAAAGTGTATGGAGAGAGAGAGAGAGAGAGAGAGAGTGCGTGTGTGTGTGTGTACTGCATTAGCCCTTAGCTTTTAACTTCTCCAGTGACAAACAACAGCTAGACTAATGTGTCGGGTGAACACTAAGTGCCACCTCACCATTAAGCAAACTGCCGTAAAGAGCAAACAGAGTGAGACTGATGCAAACTGTACTTCTAATGTGATGATGCTGAACATGAGGGCCACCGTACCAATGCTTAATGCATAATTCTCCATCTTATTATATGTGCATGACAAATGCAGGGAGGAACTTTAATCCAAAACTATTAGCAGTGATGTCTTGATGCATGCTCAATAATCCAGGTAAGGGAATCACAAAAAGGTAAATTGGTTCAACTGGACAACAAGTTTATTCAGAAACGTTTCATCACTCATACAGGGGACATCTTCAGTCCAAGTAGCTTCATAGCTAGTTGAACCGATTCACCTTTTTGTGATTCCTTACCTGGATTATTGAGCATGCATCGAGACATGAAATTTCAACCTCAAATAAAAATTGCCCTAATTGCTCTGCCCTGTGATGGAGGGTGTATTCTCCATCATCCATCCATCCATCATCAACCGCTTATCCAAAATCGGGTCGCGGGGGAACTGGAGCCTATCTCCGTTCTCATTGGGCAAAAGGCAGGGTACACCCTGTATAGGTCTCCAGTCTATCACAGGGCAGAGCAGTTAGGGGAACAGTGTCTTGCTCAAGGACACCTCGACACACTTCCCTGCAGGACCGGGGATCAAACCTGCAACCTTCCGATCGCCAGGCGACCACTCTACCCACTGAGCCATGCCGCTCCTAGAGTGTATTCTGTTACCAATAATAGATTTATTGATTTAAGCATACAAACAGCCAGTCTTGGCTCATAAGTTCTCATTTGGTGGTTTGGTTGATAAGGTATGGCTTCTTAATGCAGCAGATATTAGCTTCAAATTTACAGGAAAGCCAATAGTGATAATTTCATCCATTTTTCCAGGGAATCTTATAGATCTTAAAATAATTTGGAAGTTAGCATTCTCATTAGATTAGTCAGGCAAAGAAAACAACTCTCTCATTTCAAGATATAGAGCCTACAAAACACACCCAAACATGAAGTAATATCTCACAGCTTCATCCTGAGGAGGTTTTATGATATATTTACATGTGCTTAGCAAGATTTTAAAAGCATGTAAAAGTCTTTTGGCGATATCAGTGGATAGGTTTTCACTCAAAACATTTTCATTTCTCATCAGTTGTTCCAATTTGACACATCATAATTTACCAAGCATATTCATAAAGGCACCAGGTTTCTGGGGCCAACAGGGGAGTAGCAGTAACTCAAGAAGCAGGAGGGGAGGGGAGCTGAAACGATGTTGACTCCACCAACACCACTTCCTGAAGACTCACACGGTCAGGGAGAGACCAGCCACCAGACTATCAAAACCATAACAGCCTGGGCGAGTGTTGACCGAACTCAACAAGCTGCAAGGTTGTTATCAAGAACGCAAAAAAACATAAATAACAAAAAAGGGATATCCACTAAAATTAACTAAGCAGTTGTGTTAAAAAAAAACACAGAAAAGTAGAAAAAAATCCTAGATTCCAGGTTTGTGGGTTTGTACTTACTAGACTAAGCTGTGATTCTTCTTTTTTCCTAGAAAGCATGTGGTAGTGGAGGGGAGTGTAAATGTAAAAGATAAAGCTACAACCCTGAATGTTTACATGATAAGGAAAAGGTCCTCTTTGCTTCAATCTTGCATTGCTGTATTTGAAACAATGCCCAACTCACAAATAACAGGAGCAACCTTTTAGTTGCTAGTTTTACGGACAGTCAGTCAGGACCTTCCTGGAAAGACTTAAATGACAAGTATTGTACATCTTGAGTTTCACTACGGCCTGATTACCAGGGTCACTCTCAGAAAAAGGTCAAACAAGGATGTGAGATGGTCTCTATCATTTTGGAAGAAACTAATGATTAAAGTCTACAGTCTTTGATAGTTATGAATTAAACAAAGCTTGTGCAAAAGTTCAGTAAGGAAGATCATTTCTTCTCTTTTTCAAAGAACTAGATGTATAAATAGATAAATAAATAATGGCCGCAGTACCTCACTGGTGTAGCAGGCTCTGGGAACTAATGAGCCTGAGGCTGTGGGTTCAAACCCATGATGGGGGGGGACAAGAAAGAGCAGGCTGCCTTAGCCCCTCACATCTGCCCTGGGATGGACTGACAACCTATCCAGAGTGTTTCTCCACCTTCTGCCCAAATAGCGCTGAGATAGGCACCAGCAGATCCGTGACCCAACTTCAGATAAGCGGTTAACGATAATATGCCATAAATTTCCTTTTATAGGGACAGTGTACATTAATGAATATTTAGTCAAATGTAAATATTTCAAATATAGCCACCAGATTCATTTTCATCAGTTGTCCCAAATGTTAAATGGAATCATTTTTATCTAGTGCTTTTCTAGTCTATTGACCACTCAAAGCAGTTTACAACACCTGTCTCACATTTTATCGTGCATGGGGGATTAAGGCCGGATGCCCTTTCCTGACTTCTGGGTGGGCGCGCTACTGCTGATCCACCACAGCCCCCAATTTGTTAGGGGTTCAGTGTTTTACTCAAGGACGCTTCAACACATTTTCTGGAGGAACCAGTGATCGAACCAGCAATCTTCAAAACTCACCCTAACTCCTGAGCAATGCCGACCTTTATCATGATCTTTCTGCTTTCCCACAGTGTCACATTTATCCACAAAATTCCAAGCATCAACACCATTTTAATTTCCTACATTGTCAAAATATCCCCTCCCATCAGAGCTCTACGCATCTTTCATCAATTCTGCACTTCATCACAGCTAACCAATCACCCATCTCCATCCCCTTTACTAACCAATCAGCAATTGCATTGTGAAATCCAAAGGCCCTTCCTGTCATTCTCCGTTCGCAGAACCCTGCGCAGTGCAACTCACATCACAGCTCCACCCCTAGCACTGCTAGGTTATCCACCTCCCGAGTCACTACACTAAATGACAGACAGGAGTCTCAGAGATTGCAAATGAAATATGGGTCAAGCTGATAAATGTAACTCTGTAAGCAGCTATGCCTCTTGTTGTATTGGTTTACCCTCTTATGTACATAATACATAAAAATAGATATCCAAATGGTTCCGACCTATGTTGTTTGTTTTCAGAAGGAATACAGAAATGTCCTTTATTTGGCCAGTTCTGACAGCCCTAGTGTGTAATACATGGTGCTACATTTGGCTGTTACTCTATAGACAGGCATTCCAATACTATGATCTGGAATACAATCAAAAACAGGAAAAAGGTAGTACAGTGGTACCCTCCCATCAAGCATAAATGGGAATGATCTAGGGAAGGACCCTTGAAAAATCGTATCCCTCAAAATTGCTGTGAGATGGGTAGTTATACACTGGATAATCACTACACCTCAGTCAGATGGTTTCCCATAGATTGCTGCTGTGTCATCATTTCATTGTATTTACATGTTTATAACATTCCATACATGTAAATAAATAGAGGGGGGGTGAGGGAGTTTCAAAACTTTATCTTCCTTCCTCTTTTTATTCGTTTAAGCATTCGTTATGAGTCCTTGTTCAAACTCTACACAAGAACATCGAGAGCTCTGTACAGCTAACTGCATGAATATGTATTGACTTCCGTGTGATGACGGACATCAGTCAGGGGACTGATGGCCGTCATTGATAAGTTATCTTACTGCCATCTGACAGGCGTTAGAGGCAGCAGGCAGGATAAACATCTGAAACTGCCGGCACAGCACCAAAATTTAGACCGCACCCATCCCGTCACACCCCACCCCCTCCACAGCAGCGCACATACAAGATTCCCAGAAGGCCTTGATTTAAGATAGTCATCTCTCCCTATCTCTAATTGGCCAGAGGTGGTAAATACAAACCAATCCAGACATGCAATTGGCTGAGAGCAGGAATGTAAATAGCTGGCATTTTCTCAGCTGTGGGACACAGGCAGGAAACTGTGGCTCTTGAATTTTAATAGATGCTGCTCTCTTCCCCTCTCATCCACACCCTGCTAGCTTTTTTCGTTTCCCCCTTCCCTCTCTCCCTTTGCTGCTCCTAACTTTAGAAGGGAAGCTTAAGGAATTTGAGAAGCCAATCCCTGGATTATTGTTCACACCCTCCCTTAGGAAACATAAAAAGCTACACAGTGCCTAAAGATGTTAGAGATGCTTAAACTAGCGTAATCTTATCATCGGCAGGGTTGTCTTGTTGAAGTCATTGTATGGAAATATATAGGCCATATAATTTCACAGAGCCGTGAGGGCCCGAGTAGTATCTATGGAAAAAAATGGAAACGCTTCAGAGGACATATTGCAAGTTTTCACTAGAGATACCCTTGAAATATCTTCCCTTAGCTACTTGGCTTGACAAAATGATGAATGGCGACTATTGGAGCAGATCTAAGAAACATAAATATTACCTTTCATCCTTGGTTCTTTATTTTAGTACTTTTACCTTTTTTCCTCAATGACCAGCTCATGCATTCTCCTGCCAACACACTTTTGTATCAGTTTATTTACTTTTCTATACATGGCCTTACAAAATATTTATTTTCTACCCCTCTCCTTCCCTTCCTTCCACACTACCAGCCCCCCCCCAGCCCAACACCATTTTCCTGTAGTAAACCACTCCATTCATCTCTTAAAATAGAAGATTTACTGATAATGTGCGTGTATAAATGTGTGTGTGGGTCAGATAAGAACTTTGTTGGGAAGGACAAAGCTCCATCGTGCATCAAAAGCGCAGTCGTAGGATATTTGCAGGGTTGTAGTCATACATTGTGTCAGGGGTGGGTACCTCTAAGAGTTGTGCCGCACTCGGTCGGCTCTCTGGGTTTTTATCCAACGCTTTCTTCAGGAAATCGTTGAAGTCACGTGACCTGAAGTGAATACAAGGGGAAAAACATTAATCAGAACAAAGAGGGAGGGAAGGTATTCTTTAGATAAGTTCAGGTTAAAGGAAATACAGGGCAGAACTGTTTCCAGGAATGTGGGGTTACTACAGTTGGCTGACCGGCGCTCCTTGAGGATATTAATAGTTTCAAAGCATGGCTAAATTACTTGATAATAAAGCTTACAGCACCCCTGATGAGTGAGCACTGTGTTCAGTGCCAGACATCGATAGCTCCATCTATCCACTGTGCTATACATCCTACAATGGAATGAAACCACAAATCAAAGTGAGTGAATAACCTACTTGAAAAGCATTGAGTTGGCAAAAGCATTGTCTTCATGGAATCATGACTATAGGCCTGGAACAGCTGAAATGGAATAAGGTTGTAGAGGAGAACTGCGATATAGTGTCTTGTCACTTGATGTGTGTGTGGACGTTAAGTGTTCTACACACCTAAAATGAACTAATTTGAAGGACTCATCGTCCCAACTACACTGGGCAGTAAATTCAACTATACCTTAAGTGAGATATGGGATCAAACCTTAGAGAGAAGAAGCAACTTTATTTATATATCATTTTACACATATACAAATAAATTTGTTCTCTTCAACCCATCCTATTGCGTTAGAGCAGTGAGCAGCTGCAGCAGCAGTAGACCTACCGAGTTTTTTTTTTCCTATTACTTTGGTCAAGGGCACAGACAGGAAGATTAACCCTAACATGCATGTCTGTTAGACGGGAAACCAAGTCAGACACGCAGAGAACATGAAAACTCCTCACAGAAAGGACCTGGGCTGGCCTGGGATTCAAACCCAGGACCTTCTTGCTGTGAGGTATCAGCATTAACCATTGGGCCATCATGCTGAATGGGGAAACAGAAAGTCTTCGTAATCATGTCCTGAAAATACAAATAGAGGCTTGACGCTGTCAGTTGTTTTTGTCATGAAGCTGTTCATGGTGAATGGTGAGCGGTCAAAACTGCTGCTTAAAGAGTTATGTGATGAATGAGCGGACAGAATTTGAAGGCCACATTAAACCCCACCCATTTTCACACCTGGCCGATCAATGCATCCAGTGGGCGTAGATTAGGAATGTTGGTTTGGCAAAGTTACAATAAATTCAGGTGCATATCTCCTTACCAATCTGAGCATCAGAGAAGATTGGAACGGTCCTCTATATTTGGAAAAAGCTCTTCCGTGAAAGTATACAACAGCCTCTTATCATTTGATAATTCCTTAAAAGACTCACAAAGTCAAATCATGACAAAGTAATGACCCTGTTCTTAACACACATGTAAAATCCCACATTGAAATAGATGAGACATTAATTAACCTACAATTTTAGGATACTTCCAATGATCCAAATACCAAGGTATTCATCTGCACCCTGCCCCCATGTGTTCCCTTGACAACACAGCCAGGTTCTTTGATCTTAATTGTGCCTTCAGTTTGAGATTGGCCACATTTAATACAGCACTCTCACCATTTGTTTGGGTGGTCAAGGGTAGGGGGCTCAGACTTGGCTATCTTCAGCAAGACCCTCATGGGGTTGAGCTCATGATGTGGAGGTTCAATCTGGGCCAGCTCGATCAGGGTAATCCCCAGAGACCAGAGGTCGGCCTTGTAGTCATAGGGAGCATCCTTCATTGTCTCACACATCACCACCTCAGGGGCCATCCTAGACACCCAAGTGCAAACACAC
>OMLC01035384.1:4250-32317 GCA_900302585.1 Regalecus glesne
ATGCTCTGTAATGTGATTGGTTAACTCGCTGTATTGTGAGTAATTGTTTTAGGGCATACCTGGTATTTATACTCTGCTTCTTCAATTATTTTCACAAACGCCTTGGCAGTTTGACTCTCATTCTGCCAAAATATGTCAGAGACGAAACCAGAGACTTTGTCAAGTTCATGAGACAATTAGAGCAGCTTAAGTATTGTTGATTTAAAATGTTCTTTTTAATTTCACTCATTTTTCTCATTTAATTCTAATAAATAAATAATAAATAGATAGACTCCCTTATCATTCCCGCAAGGGGGAATTTGGATTTCTCTGCATTTTAACCCAACCTATTGTATAGGAGCAGTGAGCTGCCAACATCTGGCGCTCGGGGAGCAGTTAGGGGTTCAGTGTCTTGCTCAAGGACACCTCGACATGCTGTATGCAGGACCGGGGATCGAACCTGCAACCTTCTGATTGCCAGACGACCGCTCTACCCACTGAGCTATGCCGCCCCTATATTATATAATATATTATATATACATAAGATGCAGGTGTTTCTGCGCACACACACGCACACACGTGCACACACACACACACACACACAGAGCAATCTTTTGAGAAGGTCCTTACTTGACAGCAGCCCCCTCTAGTGACAGTGTGACCCTGTTGGGAGGATCCAGGGCCAAATTGGTGAGGACCCCACAGGCTGAGAAACACATCTCACAGTCTTTTGAGTCAAGCAGAGTCATGACAAACTGGTAGACTAGAGGGGTGGGGCAGGGACAGGGGGAAAGACAATGTCAGTCATATTAGATAGTAGTTTCTACAGACTGCATTCAGCCTTACAGATATTCAAGTCTCAACATGACACCGTGACCCTTCAGAGCAATATTTACACAGACATAATGTAGTGGAGGAGAATGTCAAATGAAATGATTGTGTTCTTTAATGTGATTAGATGTGTTGATAGATGTCACAACTTTCCAGGTCAGTTGGGTTTCTGTTTTATCAGTTAAGTTCGTGACATTCGACTGTTTTGTCAGGTGTTCCGGCTATCTAACCTTAAGGTTTTAGACCTGGAACAACAGATTAATGTAATGAACTACCTGGCGGGACAGAAAATCAGCATCAAATGGGCATAACTAAGGAGCATCAAACGGCCCGTCTTATATTATGACAACTGAACGCAAACATTCATGCATAGTGATCAACAGGGCGTAAGAGAAAGGAAACATCTTTCTTCAGGGAACTGTGAAATGATCTCTGATGGACTTCGGTCCAGGAACAATTCATTTAATGTGCATGCCATTTGGTGTGTAAAAAACCAACACACCTTTCCTTTGCATGATGAAATCCCGCAGATCTTTGGACTGCGACAGGTTCCCATAGACACGAACAGCCTCAAGAATGGCGTCATTACTGCAACACAGCAGCAGCTTCAACATTACTACACCAAGACATGGAGATAGCGTGAGAAAGACAAACAGAAAGAAAAGGGGAAGACAGAAGAAATTAATGTATGGATATCAAAAACAGTGAGTGTGTGTGAGAGAGAGAAGCAAAGCAAACAAAGTGAAACAAGACTGACTTGAGATCTTGTAAAGGTTCTCACATATAAACAGACAACACGTTCATCTCTGTGTCCCTTTCTTACGCTTGGCAATGACGGGATCCTTTTGTCTGACTGCAGAGCTGTCAGCCTGGTAGAAGGACAGGTTGTTGATGGTGGCAGCCACGTTCACCAGCAGTTCCTTGCTCTCTGGCATTGACCTCAACTCTGACATCCAGACAGACAGACACATGCACACATAAATGCATAGAAAACCCAATTCAAAGGCAAAGTCCCTTACTGAATCTTTCTTCGGTTAATCACAACAGTTATGCTTGAATTCTTCCAGAGAGACACTTCTGTGGACAGCTGTGGACACAACCAACGGGTTTGTTTTTGGTTTTCTAATCCAACCAAGAAAGATGAGGAGCTCGCAGGGCTATCCAGCTGGAACAGGAAGTGTGTGAACTGAAGAAGAAATAGATGTTAGACGTTTTCTCGGCCCTTTGGGCTTTTTTCCTGACTATTAAGAAATATTTCCATGTGCTGAAGTAGGCCAGGCCTCTGGTCATCATCATCATAACTCATAAGTAGTTCTATATGACATGACCAACAGAGGCATCGAGGCTGTATAAGGCCGGATGGCTATCCTTTCCTCATAGGAGATTAACCCTTGGTTGGACTCGAAGCATATCCCAACCTGGTGTAAAGAATCCTAATGTGGACATTTTTAACACGACTACCCTGCATTTCTGGTACAGACAATTGGTAAAGTTCATACGTGTACACAAGGTGTAAAAATGATAAGGAACACGAGCATTTCCGATAAAAAAAGACCAGATGAAAGTTCTTATCCATTATAAGTTTTAACCATTGAATCCTGTCCAGCTATAATGAAGAGACAGCCAAGGAGAGAAGCCAAATGAGAGCCTTATATAGTCATGTGATAGTTTAAGCATGGATCATGTAAAAACAGTGTTAGGTAAAAAGTCAATGTGTGGATAGTAGAGAGCAGACAATGCAATCCTATCTATAAGATAACATAGAGGGTGAATCATCTGACAAAGGACTAAAAGTTGACATTGAAGGTTGATAAAAGTGCCATCACACAAGAGGGCATTATCTGTAGGCTGTGTCAGTCAGATATAAGCTGTTTAGTCTCATAATGATGTATAGAGGTCAATATGACCCCATCCAACCAGCCACTGTACTGTGAGCGGTTTGGAAATAGAGCCTGTTCGTGATATAACAGATGTTGTGCATGCAATTATAAATCACTAATATTGCAGTCACGCTGTCAACTGGCGCCTGTGTCACTAAATTTCATTTCTGGTTCTGACTGGAAATGTCTCTGTGGTGTGAAGAATATCTCTTCCTCTTCCTGTAGCTTTCTGTAACATGAGACAGTATGGACTGTCATGAACGTGATCAAAACACGGCCTTGATCAGCCAAGTCTGCTCTTTACAGCCTCCTTTCAGTTTCATTGTATTCGAGCTGTCACATTAACTTTGCATTCCCCCCTGCTTTGTCTCCCTCTCTCTTTGTGGTTTTCTACCCATCTTACCTCACTAGCTGGCTAGCTGACTGATCTCCTCTCACTGCCTGTCTGTCTCTACAGTGTTGCCCCTTTCTTCCTCCTCACCATCTAGATCTCAGTTCCTCTTTCTCACCCTCATTTTCTTTCTCCAAACGGTCATGATCAGTGTGCGGGAGGTATACAGGAGAGAATCTAAGTTTCACACCCACCTGTGTACCAAACAGAAACCATCTAACCACAGGGGACAGTTTCACAAACACACACACACTGTGAGATGTGACAGAACATCCTGCTCTCTACAGCGAAGCGCTCTGCTCTGTCAGACTTCTGAAAAAAAAGAAACTCCAGGGACAGTGTACTGCTACCATACAGACGGAATAGAAAAAAATGCAAGAGATAAAATAAACAGATGATAATTGGGTTCTTGCCGATTCTAGTTCCAAACAAAACGGAAGTGGTTGAGGCTTATTGTACAGCTGTCTACAGTAGACTTGAAGGCACGCACGATTCTCAGAACTGTGAGCCAAACTCAATATCTTGTCATTGTGGCAGATTTTTTTTGTTCCTCACAAATACTTGATCTTTGCTTTCTGTGTTTAATAGGGACAGTTTGCACCAGAACAGTTATTTAGGGAAATTAAAAAAATCTCTCTTGTGGAGATGAATGAGTTATGATTCATTAAATTTAGTCACATGCCTGTTCTCTAGGCCATAACCTAGCAGACTAACACTTTTCACATAAACAACCCCTGAAATCCTCCCTGCCGATATTGTCAAACAGTGACACCACAGATGTAAAGTTGGCCTGATGTGTTGTGCTGATGTGTTGCCTAAAAACAAGTTCCTCCTCTTTCTGCTCACCAAGTGTCTCCACTAGCAGCTGGGTACAGGTCACGTTGCAGGCCAGCGATAGGCCCACGGCAGGGTGGATGCACATATTGGCTAGCACCCTGACTAGCTTCACCAGCACATCCTCGTCCTCTGGGGATCTTGTAGTAGGGTTGTTGCCTCTCCACTGGTAGTGGTGGTACAGCTGGAGGAGTGTGTCAACGCAGTTCTTGCACCTGAAGAGCTGCTCCCGAGGCTCATCACTCTTGGCTGTGAGGTTCCCGAGGGTGAAAAGGAGGCGTATGACAAGGTCCTGGAGCAAGGAGGGATAAATGTGAAAAGCAGCCTTATTGTGGATGTTCTAATTCTGTTCTAAAACGAAATTATGTAGTTTTAATGAGACAGAACCGATCATTTGCAAACACTAAAAGCTTATTTCAATCCT
This sequence comes from Regalecus glesne, assembly GCA_900302585.1. Lineage (NCBI taxonomy): Eukaryota > Metazoa > Chordata > Actinopteri > Lampriformes > Regalecidae > Regalecus > Regalecus glesne. The sequence goes on from OMLC01035384.1 coordinate 8,590, forward strand.
TAGATGTTCAACATTTTCTTTTGAAGCAAAGTGAAACAACAGTATCATAAACATAATGGGAGGATAACAAAAAAATCATGTTCCTGAGATTCCTTTTTGCAAAACTGTATTATGAACTTTTTTTGACATTTCAGATTTCATTCCTGTCTGGAACTACTTGAAAGATTTCCAGTGAAATGGTCCAAGTGAGTACTTTTTGGTCTTTGCTTGGCTTTTTCCTTCAAAAAACTCTGTGATCAAAATCCAAAGCTCCATCACACCCTACCTCAGTTCAATAACTGCCAGATTATTTTTAAGATCCATTAATACATTAATCTTATAATCCAATTAGAATAACATTAGACAATGCATTTTAATAGGGAGAGAAAAAGAAAAGACAAACCGGACAACTAAGAATACAGGTACACAAGACAGGGAGTTGCTTTCTGGCGAGAGAACTGAAAAAGTGTAACAGGAATCCTTTGAGACACTCAATCAGGCTCTCCTCTCACCCTCCTCCCAATTCAGAGAAGAACTGATGATAAATGCACATAACTGGTGTGTGTATGTGCACGTGTGCAAGTATGTGACCATACCAACAGAGACAACCAAACAAGACGGGGGAACATCCTCTACACAGAGTTTGTTTCCTGGTGCTACTTTACCGATCCTATGGGTGATAGGTCGGCCAACAAGCCATCCCTAGGACCCATAAACCCAGAGAGGATAGGACAGCCTGTCTAGCAGAGAGGGTGTTTATTACACGTTGTAATGCCTGGTTTGTGTGCATGTATGGGTTTGTGCGCTTTTGTGTTTTTTTATGCACGTGTGTTAGGAACACGTCACCCCTCTCTGATTGCCAAACCCTTACCACCCCCACCCCCTTCTCCTCACCAACTCCCACCACAATTCCCTCTAAAACATCCTCCTATCTCTTCTCCTCTTTACCCACTGTCTCCCTCCTCCTATCCTCATATGTTCCTTCCTTCTTTCCCCTGTTGTCATCCTCTCGCCACCCTCCACCTCTCCCTGCCCTCCTCTTCACCTCCCTATCTCTGAGAGAGAGAGAGAGAGAGAGAGAGAGAGAGAGTCAGTTGCTCCATCTAGACACATGCTGTGCTGTAAGAGAACTAGGGCTTGAGTGTACATAAACTGGTTAAGAAGGTAAACATGCTTAGTGGTACTTCATTATTTATACTGAATAATCTCCATCTCCAACACTCTCGCAAGCACACACAGACACACAGATCCTCACAACATGCATGGTTGTGTGTGTGTGTGTGTGTGTGTTTATCGTGGAGGGGTCAACACCAGGGGAGTGAACTCACCTGTTTCCGTTTGTGTTTGCTCAGCAGTTCTATTAATAGTTGGTAACAGCCAGGGGTCTGGGTCAGCGCCAGGCGGCACTCAGAATAACAGGAGAGTTTACTGAGGGAGAGAGAGAGAGAGGACAATAAATCCCACTGACCATCCACATTCATCCCCCTCCTCGACTGCTCCGACAGACTGGCTAGATATGGAGAGATTTAATAACAACAGAAGTAGATAGCAAGTGTGCTCTCTTGGATAACGATCAACATACAAATAGCGTAAACATTCGCGTTTACAAGACTTGGCAGAATATTTGGCATCGGCGCTAAATCAGGGTAAAATCCCTCTACCCCAATGTTCTGCTCTGGAAAGACACACTTCATTCAACGAAGGGGTCAGTGACCTGACGGTCATATTTTTTGTCCATGTGCATTTTTTCTTTTTAAAACTGCATCAATTCATGAAATCTATCAATTCATTCTATATAACCTATTTAGTTTGGATACATTTTCAGATGTTAGGAAGGGCCTCTGGCCTTAATCCATGTCCACTCGCACAACATGGGGACGAATCACCAAACGTAAAATGGACCTTTACTTTGATTACATTTTCAGCACATTCAAATAATACACTTATGTACTTTCATGTTTTGGCATCTCAAAACCCAAAATATTGGTGGTGCGATCATCCACGGAAATCATTAGACTTGAAACCTATCAAAAGTCAATCAAAACCTATCAATAACATATTGTCTAAAAAGGTGGAATTTCTTTTATCCAAGTCTAGACAAACATATTGAGTCAGGTGATATGACGGTGAAGCTATTCGCTGGGTATATAAAAGAATGAGAACAACCTTCCATTATATCAGCGATTAGATCTTTAACCGGGTATACCCTAACGGCAACTCTGATATTAACAAGACTTTTAGAAATTTTCTTATTGGACTCTATAGGTTCATATCCACCACTACAGAGGAAGAAATTCTGGCTTTCCTGGAGCCATTAGAGCTCCCAAAACAATCAGATATTCAGAACAAACTTCTAGACGCCGATATCACCATGAAAGAAATTATAGAAATAGTTAAAGCACTCCTAATAAGTAAAGCACCAAGATCACATGGCTTCACTCCAGAATTCTTCAAAAGTTTTGCAACAGTTAGCTCCACTTCTGTTAGATCGATACACTGAGTCACTGGAGAGGGGGATATTACCTCCAACTTTGAGACAGGTGTTGATTGCTTTTGTCCTTAAAAAGAGGAAGTATTCTGGAGATTGTAAAAGCTATCATCTGATTTCACTAATTCTGATTGACGTGAAAATTCTCTCAAAGGTTCGAACCAATTGATTAAACAAGATCATTACATTTTTAATTCATCCTGATCAAGTAGGATTTATTCATGAGCGTGAATATGAGGTGATTTATTGACATTATGTGAACGGTTGCTGATGACCAATCCCCTTTAGCGGCCATTTCCCTAGATGTGGAAAAGGCCTTGATACGGTCGAATGGGGGTATTTGATAAAAACATTAGACAGATATGGGTTTGCAAGTGAGTTTATAACATGGATCCAATTGCTATTAAGAGATCCTGAAGCTGCAGTGCAAACTAATGGGCTCATTTCTGACTATTTCACATTGGGTAGAGGGACAAGAAAAGGCTCACCCCTTTCGCCCTAACTATTTGGCTTGGCTCTAGAGCCCCTGGCAGTAGCAATAAGGAGGGAAACGGATTTCCCAGGTGTAGAGGCCGGTGGAATGGTACATAAACGTATGCTTTTTGTGGATGATATATCATTATTTGTGTCCAACCCAACTCGATCAATAACTACTTTCTCGAGAAAAAAAAGTTCCTTTTCAAAATTTTCAGGACACAGGGCGAATTGGTCAAAGTCAGAGGCACTTTTGCTGACAGCCTATTGTCCTTCATCAGCTTTTCAATCAGGCCTATTCCAGTAGCCCAAGCAGAGTTTAAGATATTCAGGCATTCTCTTCCCACCTCAGCTAAAAGACTTGATTAAAGTTAATTTATATAGTGAGGTGATGCATCTGGGTAAACTTTAATGCAAGTCTGGGTAACCGCTTAATTTGCAGATGGTATTCAGACCTTTAAGTAGACTGCGGGCTTTGGGAACTGACAAGCCAGATGTTGCGGGTTTGAACCCACCGTGGGGCGTCAGGAAGAAGATCTGGCCTTAATCCCTTAAACTCCATCTAAATCCGTGTCTACCCCCACAACGTGGGGACTAACCGTGACACGTAAAATGGACCTCTCCCCATCTACTTTAAGGGAGCCGCAGTAACTCAGTGGTAGAGCATGTGCTTCGGAAACTGACAAGCCAGAGGCTGCAGGTTTGAACCCACCGTGAGACGCCAGGATGGGTACCTGACCTTAATCCCCCAAGCTCCCTTGAAGTCTGTATCCACCTACACACCATGGGGATTAACTGTGATGTGTAAAATGAAAGAATTCCCTGCAAAGTTTAAACCTAACAATCTCAACATTGACCTTGAGAATATTGTCAGTGTAGACAAAAGCAACCATGAGCATCCCCAGCAACACAGAGCAGCAGGAAGTAACATGGATTGGCAAGAAGAGAAGATAAACATGCAGCAAAATGTAAAAAATGAAAAGGGAAATGGAAGCTGCCGAAAGAGAATCTGAAAAATTATGAAAGCGAATAGAAAGACTGAGGGGAAAAAGGTCAGCAAAGCAAAAGGCAAAATCAGCAAACATCAAGAACTGTAAATACCTTTTTATTGAGGTATCTGGAAACTATTCATTGAATTTACTAAAAAAATAGAGATCTAGAATTGCTCAGGAAAAGGTACTTAAAGAATATAGAGTACAAAAGTAACAGATAGACCCCAGAAGGGGATGGAGGCATGTATTAGAATTTGGTTGCATTGATGTGATGGTTTGTCTATATATGAATAGATGGATCGATCTCTTTACTTTGTTAGAGAGTCAATGAATTGCACGATTAATTTTGTCCTATGTTTTGCATTAATTTTGGCTCTCAATACAAGGACGTTGCCAAGAGAGAATAAATAAGTCTTGGGGGGTTGGGGTAGTTTGTTGAAGTTGAAATTTGAAGTCTAATTTGTTGCATAATGATGCTGACATATGTACAATGAAGAATCAATAAAGACACTGTTTAGAGAAAAAGGAATTGCAAAGAAATTGGCCATCCAGAGCAAAGAGAGTTATTGACTTGAGAACAGTTGCTTACTGCCAGGAAGGATAGTCAAACAAAACACGAAAACAACCGAGGGATGTGTTAGTTAAACCTTTGACTGAACTCCATCTACACTATGACTCTGAAATGCAAAAGCTACACAGGCTGTCTTCCAGAGAATTTGCCCAATATTGTCCTTTCTCTAGAACAGAGCCATAAGTGTCAAGACAAGAACACTTGTGCACGCTTGGATCATGAGAATATCAAACGCCTAAATGAAAAACTGCAGCAGAATGGTCTCCTGGAAATTGGTTGCTTTTCTCACCTGATGTCCTCAATTGTGTGCAATCCAGACACGTTATGTATGTATTGAGTCTGTACAAAATGCTGCTACAATGAGGTAGAAGTTGCGACAACCCACAAGAAGCTGTGCAGGCGATAGAGGAGAGGGTAATGAAGGTGGATGGACTAATGGAGGAACAACAACTGATGCTGGAGGAGCAGATTGAAGCAGCTTTCAAGTGATGCAGAGTTGGGGACCAGGAGACCGGCGTCAATGGGAGAGCGAGGAAAAAACTGATGAGGTTCACTTGGAGAAAATGAGAGGAGGCGAGAAGAAATTACCTTTGTGGCTTATACCATGGAACAGGCACAAACTTTGACATTTTCTATTTGGATTCCTACTATTTTTCTCAAAGACTCTATGGGTCTTGCACCTCCCCAAGGACAAAGGGGGCATGGTAGTACCGAAACTACAAGACTACTTCTATGCTGCATGCTCAGGGCCATAACTTGCTGGTGTAATAGAGAATATGAAGCTAGATGAAAGGCTATAGAAATAAAGGCGGAGGCTAGCCCAGTAGAAATATTAATAGCCAATAGGGAATTGTTTGAAAGGGAAGAGAGATCATTGGACCCAATAACTAAGTTCACATTGTAGATTTGGTACTTGGTAGTGAGAAAGTATGGACTACAGAAAGAAGCAAAGATTCTGAGGTGGATAAATCATGACAAGAGATTTCAACCGGGAATTAATGATAGGGGCTTTGAGAGATGGACACATAGTGGTATTACAGCAATATGTTCATGGATTGAAATGGGGAGTGGTGGAGAGATTTCAGGCTTTAGGGGAGAAATTTAATTTGGATGCAAAGAAACTTTTTTGATCCTTTCAGCTGAGTGATTATTATTTAGAGGAAATAAAGTTAGAAGAAGCCAAAGAACAGAAGATTATTAAAACCATGATAAATGCATATGAAGGGAGAAAATGTAGAGTACTCGCAGCTCTATACCAAGCTCTATGTGCCAGTAGGGGTAATTCAACTGTCTATATCAAAGAAAAATAGGGGGGGGGGGCTTGGAATAGAAATAAGAGAAGATGAATAGTATAATGTGTGCAAGGCTCAACACTCAGCCACTAGCTCTAGGGTATGGTGAGAATTTGGGGGGACGAACATTATACGGTTTTTCATAACACCAAAGATTAAGGGGAGATACACACCAGATCAGAAATCCTGTTGGAGGTTGTGTGGTCAGGCGGGGGCAGAACACACACATGTTTTGGAAATGACAAAAGATGGAGGGATATTGGGAGGGAGTCTGGAATGTGCTGAGGGATGTACTGGAATATGATATACTAAAGAGTCAAAATGTCTTGATGCATGCTCAATAATCCAGGTATGGAAATCACAAAAAGAGGTGAATCAGTTCAACTTCTGATCCAGTTGAACTGATTCACCTCTTTTTGTGATATACTAAATACTTGCTTGGTATTATATCTGGGGAACATTCCACAAGAGGGGGTACAAGGAGGAGATAAATACCTGGTGAAAGTATTATTGGTGGCTAGCAGGGAGGCAATTACAAGGGCCTGGTATAAGTTAAATCCACCTACTAGAGAACAGTGGCTGAGTATCATGGAGGAGATTTATGATATGGAGAGGTTCACACATACCTTGAGACTGCTGGAGGAACAGTTTCAAGGGAAAGGGGAGAAATGTAATTATTACTGAAGAGGTGAGGGTCATACCACTAGTAATTATAGTAATGACAACTGAACAGGGCATAATTGTTGCATTAAAACTGAATGGAAGGACCTATAGGCTACTAATGGACGTGTTTTTCTTTTATTGTTTACTTTTTGTGGAAAATGAAAAAAATAAAAAATAAAAATTCAAGTAAAAAAATAATGTCATATTCATTTTAGAGCTCTAAACCTGAAGATTTATTAGCAAACAAATGTCCCCTCTGATACTTTTCCCATTGGTGATGTATTAAGACAGCAGCTAATCCACAAATGTTCAAAGCATCAATCCACACTTTTGCAGTTGCATATTTTGATAAACTGCCAGGTAGAACTGTCTTGGGAAAAATGAAATGGTGCATTTCATTTTATGTCTTCAATATATCAACCAAACACAAATCACATTAACAGGGAATGTTTTGGGGGCAAGCAACATTGTTGTGGCTAGTGAGCAAATATGACAGAAGAAGCTTATACAATACCTTTAGATGACACAGATATTACAGCATCAATAGCTAAAATGCAGGTTCCATATTTCTGTCAAAGATTTTTTTAACCTTTATCAGGAAGTAAGGAAGACAGCTTCAGTGCAAGACAGAGAGGAAATGGGAGATGGTATGACATCCCACCGAGGTCGCTAGTGGGATTAAGACCGGTGATGGTTGTGATCATGTGGTATAAGCTGTAACCATTCTATGGAGCCATCCCAGTGTCCAAAATACGTTTTCTAGCAGCAGAAAAGGCAGTAACCTAACAGCACGACACGACTCATTTTGAATGGATCAGATTGCTCACACAAATCAGCAATTACCACTGTGATTCTAGGTGTCAGTAAATCAAGCCAAAATAACCAAGTTCAGGATCATGGCTTTAAATTAGTTCATGGCTTTTGCTGGAGAATCTATGTAAATATTATATAATCCAAAAAATTTGGTGTTTGGAACAATTGTTGAATTTAAGGCATATGAAAGACTGAGGCAGACAGAGGAAAAAACACTGGCAGTAGTCAATCCCAGGTCAGCCCTTAAGATGAATGCAACCCACTTGAGCCATTCATGTTCATGGGATGTCTGATCTCCATGAAAAATATTGTGAAATATAGAATAAAGGAGGGGAATACAGAAAGTGGAAAACTGCCAGGAGAAAAAACCCAGAGTGAATAAGGAATGGAAGAGTGTGTTTGGCTGAAGGACCCATGTCTGATTTGATCTACTCATGACAGGCAACCGCTTCTTTTAATTGCAGAGACATGAAGGAAGAGATCATGAGAGAAAGAGAGACAGTGAGGGGGTAATTCTTCACACCAATACAAACCACACATAAAAAATATATGATGTTATGTCAAATTGCAATCAAAATATGTTATGTTAAAATATAGAACTGTATGTTTGTGTATGATACCTGAATATTCTAGCGATGTTGGTGCAAATGTCCTCGTCTTCATCATGATGTTGTAGCACCGTGCAAAGTTCTGATAAGAGGGAGTGGGAGACAAAGAGGGGACGGGACTCTGGGTGGTCAGCAAGGTTTCTCAGAGTCGCTGTCAACTAGACAGGTCAGAAGTCAGGGAAGACAAGGACAAGAAAAGACAGAGATAAAAAGGTTAGAGGAAAAAGAAGAGCTGAGTGTTGGTGTATTGAAAACCAGCTGAAGAGTAGTGAGCAAAGATTGTAGATTTACAAATGCCTATAATGCCATATATGTGTGCCCTCTTTACAGCTCCCATTGTAGGCAACAGGCACTACGGCGATACAGAACCCTCATTACAGTTAGCTTCTGACCTGTACGAGACGCTGCACAACAGAGGGAACGGAAGCTATTCAGTATGGCAATAAATCATTCTTTCACCAAAGGCAAGCACTAATTTCAAACACACGGCCGCACTAAATCCACAGAACATACCATAAAGCTGTGGCTCACTCATTTCCCTCCATTAATGGTGTAACAAGCTGCATTTGGCAAGAAACTCGGTGCTAACTCAGGATGTTTACTTAGGCCAACTTGCGTCGTTAGTGAGCGTCATTTTGTACAGTGATGCAGGGTGTGTTTTAGACTAGAGTGCCAGGGCACTGGCCAGGCCACTACAGAGAACATTACGCTGTGGGAGCAGCTCATGTACCAGACAGAAACAATAACATTGTTGTCTAATAGCAGGAAAATCCACATGAAAAGCACCCCACAACAGCCCATGAGCATATGCAAGAATATTTCACAATTTGTTCTTTCAAGATGTTTTCAAACGAGGCCTCTAAATTCCATGCAAATAGCCAAATTGCAAAGAAAGTACGCCACGCATGTTGGGCAAAAGCCATTCAAATTTCCATCTAGCTTTCCGATATAATTCTGTGTTTTACAAGATACTACTCCAAGACCAATCTTTAAGCTGAACTCAATTTCTTATGCCTTACAACATCTGGCATATAAACTCCAGAGAATGGGGTCACTCACTTTAAATTCGGTCAGTTAGAAAACTGACTTGAAATGTCAAAGAGCTTTTGTTTAGAAAAGGTTGACCTGACCAACCTCAGTTGACAAAAAAGGCTCTGACAATTAGAAATAAAATGCATATTATTCTTCCAAATTGTTGATCCAGACATTCACCAGTACTGCATCACACCTGACCTGTCTCACCTGTACGAGGATGTGTCCCGCAATGGTGAAGTGAATGTGTCCAGGCTTGGAGAGTGGGTGGAGCCTCTGGATCAGTTGCTGGGCCACACTCGTACAACTTTTGGCCAATAGGAGTCCAAGGATGGTAGTGTTTCCAGACAGAAACTTCAGGGAGCCAACACAATACAGAAGGGCTTCCCCAGATGCACATACATCCTCAGTGCATAAGATACCCAGTAGGGAATCTGGGCAAAGCCACAAAATGAATATCCAAAGTTATCATCCACATATTAACCTATGGGTGGACAGACTGGTAACTTATAATGACTCTGAATAGCCTCCCTTATGATAGTGCAGAGATATTGCCCTCACCTATCATGGAGTTGTTCTGGAAAAGGACGTCATTGCATTCACTACGGCTGATTTTGAAAATGAGCTTGCAGATGTTCAACAAGTTATTTCCACTGACACACAGCTAGAGATAAAAATACAAACTTCAAACCCAGTGTGCACACCAGCATACACATATGCCTATATTAAACAAATACTTGTTGATTAATTAATCAATTGATTTCAATTAATGAGTTTGATATTGAATATATTTGATAAAGACACGTGAACTCATAATAGGACACAGACACACTCACAGCTAGGCAGAGTTTCACAATTTGCAAGCTGAGCTGGGCAGAGCTGAGGTCAATGAGGCGAAACAATATTCGGAGAATCCTGGCCCTTTGATCACAGTGGCGGCCAAGCATGTTTTGCTCTGCAAGGACTACGTGAAGATGGTTGCACAAGTCACACAGATGATCCACTGAGTCCTCAGGTTCACCTGGAATCACAGGGAAGTAGACTTTGCATCCTTCCAGACAGGTTGCGGCCATATCATTGCACAGTAAAAAGATTGGTTGGTTATCACACATCTACAACAAAGTCCTCGGGCATTTTGTAGGCTTGGGCAATACACTATGGTGTGTACTTAGTTAATTTATCAATTTGAGGTTAAATCATCAGTTTCAATATCACAGTGGTGAGCAGTAAAATATGTCTTAAGCTACGGGTCATCTTTTTTCCACTGGTTAAATGTTGGGCAACAACACTTCAATGGTCAGTTTCATTCTTTAGGTAGAGGAAGAGGAGAGGTGGAGTCTTTTCCTTGTTTTGGAGGTCAAGTAAAAGTTTCCTCTGCATAGAAAAACAAGGTTTGGCCATTAAAAAAAAGGTTGTCTGCAATGACACACTTGACACAAAAGTGCTATTTCCCAGTGAATCTGAAAGGTGTTTTATGCATGAGCCAGAAGGCACTTCTGGTACAATAAATATTTGATATTTATCTTTCAAATGAATTTTCCATTAAATTTGCAGAGTGCTAAAATATTTACAGCCATAGATTTCATTTCATGGCTGTCAGACTGCAGTTTCAGGCAAGGAGAATTCTGTGGGGATGCCAAGCATAACACTTTTTTGTTTGCCATTCTTTGATGGCTGAAATGACAGTGCTTCTTCATTTGCAGGAGTCATGCATGAGTATCTGCCAACACTATAAAAGCATAAATTTCCCAGCCTGTTAGCAGAAAGTGAAATGAACTGAGGAAAACAGATAAACGAGGCACTAATAAAAGAGGCATCCCTCAAATAGAAAACCACAGTTGCCTCCACCACATTAGATTTTAGATTAGTTTTGGCAATACTCTGATGCCCAAATAGCAAAACGTGATTTTGTGAGTGTAAAGAAGCTTAAATATGGAACAACCGAATGGCATCGGAAAATTGTGTTTTTGGACCGATATGTCTCACACTTCACTCTTTTTTGGGGGTTTTAATTAATGTTGTCACTTTTAACCCAACGCTACCTGAGGCGAAAGACTCCAGCTCTTGGAACAGAGGTAGAATTCTATCATTCCAGACCGCTGACTGGGTATCCTCTTTACGGCTTGCTGTGCTTTCCCCATTCCGCAGCTCTGAAATGCGGAGACAGAAATGTCAGAAAATTACCACCCTGAAACCCAAACTTAAACACTCAAGAATGGTTCACAAGTTCAATGCCTTAAAATAAAACAGCAGGAAGCTAACCGTATCTATATTTCCTCTGATATATGTTTCTTAATTCATTTGAGAGGTGTAAATGACTTGTAAATGTGTGAGTGTGTGTGTGTGTGTGTGGGCAGGTGGGGCAGGGTGGGGTGTTTTGAATATTTGTGTATGGTTGTTGGTATTTGTACATGTCCTGTGTGTTTAGTATTTGGCCATGTATTTGTTTTGAGAGCTTGTGGATGTATCTTTGTACGTGTGTGTGTCATGTGGATATGTGTGTGTGTGTGTGTGTGTCTGCACATGTACATGGGTGCACGTGTCACATAAAGACACCTTTTCACTGAATATTTACATATTCCCCCACACAGCAAGAATCAGGAAACTGCGGTTGCCCAAACCAACAGCTCTCTCAGCTATTGGCTGGCTGCTTCTATAGGTAGGAGTTAGACTCTTAGCAACAGGACCCCAATACAAGCTTGATATTTAAGAAAGTTTGCTCAGGTGGGTGGAGGGAAGGATGTTTAATTTGGAGATGGCCCTAACTCCCTACTCTACACACTGCACATGAGTTTTTATAGACTACACCTACAAAATGCGTGATCTTTATTGAGCCAGGTTTCTTTTATTTTCAGTCTGACTTCAGGGACATACCTAAATAACACACCAGTGCTAACAGAATTTGTGGGTTGACTTGATAAATAGCTTCATTTAACATAATACAAAGGACCAAGTACATAACTATCTGTCTACCTAAACACACGTATATAATATAAGGAACTCATATTAGTGAGCTGGTAAAGAGCATTTTTCTCAACAAAATATTGAGGTTCATTATATCTCGACGAACCTGGTGCGAGTCCTACTCTCCGGTTTGTTAGTGTGACTGGTACTTCAACATCAGGCCGTATTAGTTTGCTGCAAGAACATAGAAACACAAACACTAAGCTGGTTGATATTTCTATAACCGTGGGCTAGGACATATCACAGACAGGAATAAGCAAAGGACATTTTACAAGGGAAGGTGGTAAACATGGTGACAAAACCGCATTTACACTGATAAGGTGCCAACTTCAAACTCAGTTAACAAGATCTCAGGTTTGAGAACCGCATGTGTATTTTCTTCAAGTGCCACTGGGTGTCCCTGTTGTAACAAAGGTTGATGTAAAAGTGAGAGGCCTGTTTTAGTGTCATTAGTCCCCACATAGTGCCGCCTCAAATTACATGATATACCGATGGCTGGATGGATGATATATGGGAGTGGTATCTCTCAAATGCACGCATGCTTGTGTGTACATTTCCCTTTGTGTGCTCTGAGCAAGCCCGTGCCTCAGTGAAAAACTGCACAGCACTCTACAAGTCAAGAACTCCAATCTGACTTTGTGGGCAGGCTGGTTTAGTCGTTCATGCTTTGTCACTGTATGCTATCTCCCCAATCTCTCGACCTTTGTGTGGCAACTGTAGTGGATTACCAATAACACAGCATAACACATATGGTATCTGTGTTCTGGCTTGCCCTTTGCGTGTGAGCGGTCACATCTTGCTTTCCTGTATAGAACTCTCTTTTCAGATGATTTGCAGAGAGATGGTTTTGAATCCTGAATTATATTCTTTTTTACATCATGTAGTAAATGTCTTTCACTGCTAATCAATAATTGACTGACCAGATGAATGAATGATTGGTGTATATAGTAAAGGAGCTAAACTCTAACACCAAACTGGTTATTCTTTATCTATTTACTGTTTATTCCGTGATGCTCTCCCCGGGTCTTTCACCAAAGGGAAACTACAACTTTAAACAAAAAATTGAAAAGTTTTCATGAAATGTTATAAAAAAAGATTTGGCTTATCATGACTTGTGAACATCAGCTTATCCCTTTCTTGAGCTTGTGCATTGGCAAAGCATGGAAGGCTGAGAAGGATTCAATTGTTGTTTGAGCTTTTACACTGAAATGAGCTTCATTTTATGGCCTTGCTCAGAGGCCTGAACCATAAAATGGGCCTGTATCCCAGAAAATAGCCCTGGCCATAGTCACAATGTCCACAGCGTCTGTCATCCAGTATTTCTAAATGGAGCAGTTCCAGAAAGTGTTGCTTTGATGACATGCAAAAAGGCTTGGTTCTCTAAATCTTAGTTGATTTTTTTTAGGTTTCAAGAGCTATTCAAGCATACAGATCCCTGACCCTAACCAAACCAGGGACATGTGAATTTGGTTACAAAGCAGGCTTATACTTTCGGTGATTGGTATAAACTGGCACAGAGGGCATGTGTAGCAGGGAGTGCTGGCCAAGGCATGTTGTTCTGAAAGTCAGAGAGGGGCTTTGGGTCTGTGTGATGGGATTAAGGGCTTGATAATAAGGCTTCTTTGTGTGGTAGCACATTCTCTGAGACATGACCTCATCCTTGTCTTAGGCCTGGCCAGTTCACTGCAGTCATGACACACACTGCTGCCAGCCTTGCCCAGATGGGCACCCAAATCTAATTGAGAGCCATTTGGAGCAATAAAGCCCTGGCTTATTGGAGAAAAAAACAGTGATTGTCCATCCTTCCTTATCTCGAGATCTCTTCCAACTCAACATATAAATCAATCATGCTGTCTCCAGTTTTCTGTTTGTGTCTGTTTATTTGCCTTTGCAACTGGTAAAGGTCAAGCTCAGCTATATGTGACTGTCCCAGCATGAGGGGGGGCGAATTCTGGAATATTTTTTCTTCTATGTAATGACTAAGGTACAGAACAGTACAGGAAATGTTGAGCTTGACATAGAGCTTATTGCCCTTATCTTCTTCCCACCATAAAACGAACCACGTTGGAATCTCTCTAGATTACTTTTCAGCATCGAGATGAAATGTGGATGTTCCTATTTGATTTCTCACTAGTGATGACAACACGCTGGGCACCTTTTGTTTGTTAACTGGGCTTGTAGGAAGGGAAGCTGAGAGGTTTTACTTAGGACGATAACTCAGACATCCTGTAAAAATGTTTTATGGTCTACACACCCTCCACAGCCACAAGTGCCCCACCCAATCGATAGTGGGGTAAAGATTTTAACACCAACCCCAGTCCACACATCTAGAGTTATGATGACACACAACTGATGAGGTCGGCAGAAAAAGGGGAGCTTTTAGCCTCTCTGTGCTGTGGAGGTGCAAAAAGCGGACGGGTAATGTTAATGACAGATACAAGCAGTTTACTGGAAATGAGTATGGTTAGGGGATGGGATCTTACTATGGCCAGGGTATACTGTACTATATGTCAGGGTTCCAAACGGGGTTGAATGTTTTAACTGGAAGAGGTTGTCCCAGCTGTCGGTTGGTTAACTGAATGGATTTATGACCTTTGTGGCACCGAGTATATCGAGGAGGTTTTGGCACTGCTAATATAAAATACTTTTGCTTGGGAAGTTAGGTATCTGAGGAGTTATGTAGCTGTACAATCAAATGTAATATAAATTGAATGAAAATACCACATTTCCCAGACTAAGTTGTACTGGAGTATAAGTCTCATTCAGCAAAACAAAAGCATTTTTACAAGGAAATAAATCATATATAAACCACTTTGGTGCATTTTTTATATTTAAATGGTGGTACAGTACAGAGTCCTGCATGGAACTGTTTTCTTAATCTTGCTTCCACTGTATTTCTGACCTTTACTGGCCGTTCCTGCACTGTGTGTGCACATTCCCACCTGCAAACCTTCTAACCATGCACACCCACACAATAGAATTCCATTGATTTTGTGTCTTTTCTCATCCAGCATGGAAAGCACGTCATTTATTTACCACTACTACTATCATTACACAACTACTTTTGACTGCTCCCAATACGGGTCGCCACAGCCGATCATCAACCTCCGTCTCTTCCTGTTCTCTGCATCTTCCATTGTCACACAAGCCACCTGCATGTCCTCCCTCACCACATCCATAAACCTCCTCTCTGGTATTCCTCTTCTCCTCTTGTTTAGCAGCTCCATATTCACTATCCTTCTCCCAATACACCTAGGATCTCTCCTCTCCATATACCCAAACCATATCAACCATACCTCTTTTGCTTGGTCTCCAAACCTTCCAACCTGAGCTGTCCCTCTAAAAGACTTGTTCCTAATCTTATATTTCTTTGTCACTCCCAATGCAAATGTCAGCATCTTCAACTCCTCCAGCTACACCTCCTGTCTTTTTGTCAGTGCTACTGTCTCCTCAACATACAAGATACCTGATCTCACCACCAACTTGTAAACCTTCCCTTTCACTCTTGTTGGTACCCTTCTCTCACAAATCACCCTTGACACTCTTCTCCACCCACTCCACTCTGGCTGCTCTCTCTTCTTCACCTCTTCCATGCTCCCCGTTACTTTGAACAGTTGACTCCAAGTATCTAAACTCATCCACCTTCGCCAACTCTACTCCTTGCATTCTCACCATTCTGCTGTCCTCCCTCTCCTTCATGCACATGTAATTCTGTCTTCTACTGACTTTCATTCCTCTTCTCTCCAGTGCAGACCTCCACTTCCCCAGACTCAACTCCACCTCTTCCCTATTCTCACTACAAATCACCATGACATCCACAAACATCATACTCCATGGAGACTCCTGCCTGATACCATCCATCAACCTGTCCATCACATTGCAAACAAGAAAGGGCTCAGAGGCTGATCCTTGATGTAACTGCACCTCCACTTTGAACCCATCGGTCATTCCTACCACACACACCTCACCACTGTCACACTGCCCTCATAGAGACCGTGCACCACTTTTACACACTTCTCTGCCACTCCTGACTTCCTCATACAATACCATCCCTCCTCTCTTGGCACTTTGTCATATGCTTTCTCTAAATCTACAAAAAGACACCATGTGACTCCTTCTGACCTCTATACTTCTCAATCAACATCCTCAAAGCAAACATTGCATCTGTGGTGCTCTTTGATGTCATGAAACCATACTGCTACTCAGTAATCTTCACCTCTCCTCTTAGCCTTGCTTCCACTACCATTTCCCATATCTTCTTGCTGTGGCTGAACAACTTCATATCTCTGTAGTTGCTGCAGCTCTGCATATCTCCCTTATTTTTGAAAATTAGTACCAGAATGCTTCTTCTCCACTCCTCAGGCATCTTGAGGAGTGGAAAAGTCTGAAGTCTGCGCAGCAAAGGACAAAAATGATTGGGTAAGTACGCCGACATGGCAGCTAGAAAGTCTAAATTGGACATAATGAAGACAGCCATAAGAGTGGACACAGAAAAAAGACCAAATCAAACAAGGGCAGAAGGGCATTAGCTAGAAGCAAGAATGGGACCT
This sequence comes from Regalecus glesne, assembly GCA_900302585.1. NCBI lineage: Eukaryota > Metazoa > Chordata > Actinopteri > Lampriformes > Regalecidae > Regalecus > Regalecus glesne. Next base: position 25,016 of record OMLC01035384.1, read on the forward strand.
ATAATTAAATGCTGTGTAGTAATATCTACAACAGCAACCTTTGTACACCAATAAATCTTCAACTTATTGTACCACTGTCACTTTGGTCTAAAAGAGAGAGCTAAAGAGGGTTAGAGGGTGGAGGAAAGAGAAATACAAATAGTGCAAGTCAAAGGCAGGGACAGAAAGCATACCTTTCACTTGCTGTTCTGTGTGGCCCTGTTTTCAGAGGACCACTGTGGAGATCAATATATTTTGTGTCAGGAGGTGTCTTGCCCTCTCCTTTAGCAGACTGTTGCCTTTGTGCTGGAGTGGATCTCTTCTCTAAACATGGAGGAGAGGATAAAGCAACAGCTTATTTACAGGATGGATGAGCGCAGAGCAATGCTTGTATAAACACTATTTAAAGTTTTCCAACCAAGTGCAGTCACACACTCCAAATGTTAAAGGCCTCCACAGTGACTGAATGCTCCTCACACCCTAAACACCCTTCCTTTCTTGCTCTAAATAGTAGAGCCGTATAGTCATAGCACGCAAAACTACAAGGGGAAAGCCATATTCCTTTCATAACAGCAGCAACAGATTACTTTTCTTTTCATCCAAACCAACCACTGTGAATATAAATCAGGTATAATGTCAGTTTGTGAATGACTCCTTTTAAGTAAAGCTGCTCCAGCACTCTAACTTCAGAGAAGATTTAAAGCAGAATTGCAACAGGCTAACAAAGTGGTGTTTTCCTCCAGCTTTACATACAGCACACAGTCAATGACACCACACTATTATGATAAGATGGGGGAGACCATTCATGCACAAAAAAATTCCCTTTATAATGTCCTTATCAATCAGGTTTTTTTTACCTGAGAAAGCTTCTTGTCATCATACTGAATCCTGGGGATAAATGTTTATGTATTTCTCCAACTAGATAACCACTTGACTAACAGAGCACAGCATAGATGTTTCCCTTTACAGCATACACCTCAAAACAGGTTTCAGATGCGCTCCCCATCTGTCACTCTTCCGTTTTCTACTCTTTTGTTCAATCGCTTCTCATGCATATTGTTTTTGACACCAACACATTTGTTTCTCGTTTTTCTGTGTTCTATCATACTCAAACTGTCATCATCTTTTGTCCCTTGGTCTTCATTGTGATTAACTCATCTTTGTGCTTCCTCACCTTCTGTAGCTTGCTCTGTAGATGGCAGTATGGTAAGAGATCCTGTCCTGAGGAGGCGACCACGCGGCCCTGCTACCGTCCCCTTCCTCACCTCCAGAAGGTCAGAGGGGGGTTTGGGATGGATTTTGACCGGCTCCTCAATACTGCAAGGGGCTGCAAACTTCGGCTTCTGGTACCACATGAGAGATTATGTTATCAACTACATGCTGTGAACCAAGTGGCAGCCTTGTCAGAATTCACCACTGCACCCCAACACATCATTATCAGTTACTCGCATATCTACTCCTTTGGTTGTAATATGTAAGCAGCATAATCCTGTTTCAGCTCTACTAATACCCAAGCTATTTCTTTCCTGATTATGAGAAACCTACCAGGGTACTGGAGTGTTTGTATTCCTTATTCCATGTATTGCTCTCGACAGTCTGGGCAAGTTCAGGGTTGATGCTGCCCAATTATTGGTATACAACTCTTGTATATATCATTAAGTACAAATGTAACCTTTAGCTGGACATGAATCACTGTTTGGACCACTAGATGCTGGCATGGGTGTGTTTTCTGTGTGAAGACTTACATGGTCTAGAGGGGAGAGGCGAATTCCTGAACCAGGTCTAGAGTCCGGAGCATTAAAATTTCGAGAATGAAGACTGAGAGAAAAGGAAAAATAGAGGCATTTTTTCATGGTTCACTTTGACCCAAACCGGATGATACAACCTGCAGACAACTTGACCAGATTTTCTGTCTGACCTGAAAGTGGACGGAGGTCTCCCATCATTCTTTGCACGAACTGAGGTCTCCCCAAACAGATGCCTGTGCTCATCCCTGGGGGTGAATGGTCGTTGGGTGCGAAGGGCACGTAAGGACTGTCTTGCTTCACTGACGATTTCTGCACTGGTTCTCCTCAAAGCACTACTCTTCGGGAAAAACGGGCAGGCATTCTCATGTTTTCTCTCCCTTGAGGCCATTTCAGCCTGTGAAGCATTTACCCCCCCAAAAAAAGTCTGCAGATGAAACTCAGCGTGATGGATCTAAGTGGTAATGGGAGGCATTACTTGCAGATAAAATGGGAATATCACATTATATTCTTTATAAAACAAACTTACAGGATAACAAATGGCACAGAGGCAGCCAGAGTACATGAACTTACCAGCCACCCACCAGAATGCATCAGTATTGACTGGATTTGGAGCTTGTGTCACTTGGTTATTATGAGCAAATTGTCTAAGTTATCTATCGTTATGGTCTCCATCTCAAATCGAGATCACTTTTGAAGCTAAATGTAAAAGAACTAGAGGGGGAAATCTGCTCTGTACCAAAATTAATCCGTTTTGTCGTTAAAAACTAGGTACGGATGAAAACAGCCTCACTCAAACGAGCGCTCGCCAGACCTCGGGTCCCCGCTCAGTCACCATGGTTACAAAGCCCCGCAACGGAGACGTCTCTGACAACAAACCAGAGGAAGGGACGGGCAGCAAGTTTTAAATGCTTCACCCGTCTGCCTGTGACAAGTCGAAAACCACAATTTCCACCGCGATACCAACTCTACAACTGTCGGAACTGAAAATCGAAGCGAACACAGGGTTCGTTCGCGAAGCCGAGTTGATAACTGTCTCAGTGAATGGTTGTGTGGTTAAAAAGACCTGTTAACTCACCCGTTACTTACAATGATCCTATGTGATCAAACTTTGGACATCTCTGGTTGGATGTGATGCGAAATTCAACCTCGACGGGTCAAATGTAAGAACCGCGCCCTCTGACATGAGTGGACAGTTTACTGGTGAAGCTTGTCGCCAGCTGCGACGTAAGGAGACCCCAAATTGCGTGTGTACGTAACAGGGGCACGCTGTGACGCAACGCCAAGTGGAAACTAGGCCGCGGTGCAAGATGGGAAATAGTCATACACTTTCTATTAACTCGTAGTTCTGCACGAAATTCGATTTTACCAATGCATAATGCAGACTTAACCTTCTTAGAATAAGCAACTAAACCTCTTACCTAGATGGGCTGTCCCTCGAATGGGGACCGGTGGAGTTAACTGGTGCATGGTTAAAGTATTGCCATACACGTATTAATGGATGCTGTTTTGAAATGTAGTGACCTAGCAATCACCGTTATCATGATTATTATTCCCTGTATTTTTTTCGGTGAGAGGATTTATTTCATTTACAAAAGGATCAAGAAACATGCTGCTATGTTTTTGGTTATCTGCTCTTGTCACGGACGGTACAAGGGCTCCATAAAGGAGCGTTTGACTATGTATTGAGCATAGCAGTTAATTTGGGGACTTTAAAAACATTCTGCTTCATTGGGTACCTTTTATTTCTACTTCGGCCATGAAAAATATCTGAGTATCAAAGTTGTCCATAGCCACAAACTGATAGGAATCATTATAGTTCAACGTCTAAATAGATGAATAAAATCCCATCGATATCACGGTTTCATAGCAAATATGGTGATCGAATCTATATATTCTATGATAAGTACAGGGGAGGAAGAAGAATACGAATTTGAACAGAAATTTAGCCATTAACAGTTAATTGGTTATTAATCAAACATTACACTAGTGTCATATTAGGTAGGCTTTAATAAGGATGCTGATGACTCAAGAGAGAGAGAGAAAATAAACAAGTGTTCTATTCATTTTGAACAGCCACCAACTCACCAAGTTGAGGTTTATTTAATAGCAGAACTCTTGAGATTATATGACCTTTAACATTGTAGCCTCATCGTTGGTGTTGGGATTTTGTTTGGAGCGCAGGGGCTGTAGCTGTAGCTTACATTAAACTCTTTCCCATTACTTTTAAGTCAACCAGGTCAATCTTTGTATAATCACACAAGCCGATTGCGCGTTCCCTCAACACATTCACTGGCTATGAGACAGAGGGTCTGTCATTCGTGGGATATTTCTATCGCAGTACGTTAGAGAGAGAAAATGAGTAGTGTTGACTTGCCTTTTATTAGACAATGAATATATCTTTAACTAAATAACTTGATATCTTGAAAAGACAGTAGCAGGATTTGTCCACCATTTTGAGGTTGCCGAAACTATGAGGTTTTTGGGTAAAAAGTGTGGACACAAAATGGCCGTGGACTTACGGTGTGTTCGTGACCCTGAATTTCATTTTCTAACAGTGCTCCTCTGCAAGTTAGTCATTACGCCACAATCCCTCTCCTGGTGCACCACAAAGGACCGATAGTTGCACACACCCCATCATGTTTGTACTGGAGGAAAGACCTTCAGCTTTTAGTTGATCCGTCTGTTCGATTTAACAATGCCATCTCTGTTATCTTCAGCGGCCTTATATCCTGAAACACAAACATCAATGCAGGCAAGGAACAGGATTGTATCAATTTTCACTGATAAACTCAGAGTTGAGAGGGTGCACAACATGCACAAGTTCAGTCATTCAACTCACGCTTCACTCTGACTCGGTTTTGTCCACCAAGATGGGCCGATCACTCCAAACACCAATCAGGTCTGCCTGAATTTGCACATCCGTCCAGTTGTGAACCTTCCCCCCTTGGTTTTCCTTTTTTTACACAGAGAATAATACATCTGAACAATCTTTTGGGTCTCTGGTTGGATTTAAATAGCCCAACATGCTTCATTCTCTTGGAAACAGTGTGCCTGATTGGCCAAGAGTGCATGCTGGGCATGCCCAATCAGAGGGCATTACCATGGCGCTCACCAGCCAATGGGATGAGGAAGATGGCCTCTGTGATTTCATTGTCACTAAGGGAGGGGGAAACATGCTGCCAGGACAGTTGGCACTAACATGCAAAGCAATGGACGCCCTTCTTTACTGTCAAATGGGATGTCTTTAATATATGCTGTGCATAAAGATCAAGACTAATTGCAAAAGGCAAGAAAAGCAGGGGTGGACTCTTGAAATGAAGCGTCTAACCTACAGCCCCCCCCACACACACACAGACACACAAGCACATAGACTCACATAAGTGTTATCAGCGCTACTCACGTCAGAGGAGTGAATGGGTTGATTTGCAAGAACCATCGTCCTCCTTGAAGGTGGTACGTCTCCGTGGCAACTGGCTCCATCTCCAGGCAGGAGCTTCAGATGATAGAGAGTACACAGCTGACATGGAGGTTAGAGTACAGGTGCTTCTGTCTCTAGAACCGCCACTCAGGCCTGATTTGACCCTGAAAAAAACAAGGTCCCTTTCACCTCTTCTCTCCTTTAAATTTCAAATTGCAACACTACAAAGACTCCTCTAATAATGAACTTGCATTTATCATGAGAATGATACAACTGAATGGGATAAATATACATTTACCTGGAAGAAAACAACTCAGACTTGATATATTTTGTCATCCAAAAAAAACCATATGATTACATCACCTAAAATACATGATATTTAACAGCACTATACACTGCTAATGACTGTCTTACTGGGTGAAACATAAGGACCTCCCTATACATATGTATTTCTAACCAAGAGATTCTTTTGTGATTAGCTGTCTTCCCCTCCTGTCTGTCTCCTCCTCCTCAGACTTTGCTTATCTGAGGCCTGTCATCCTTTCCAAGGGCAAAAAAAAATCTTCTGAGTCAGGGTAAAGTTTCTATGTGTCAGCAGGCCCGTGTTGCAACACATAAGATAAGTTAAACATCGAGGCATTCTGGAAGTCTGCTCGTGTCTGCTGCCTGTTTGCTGCTTCTGATACGGGTTTTAAACACTGCTTCGTGTACCAAGACTGAAGGTTTTGATTTTTTCCATGATAGTTAACAAAATATTTTTTTAAAGATTCTTACAAAAGAAATTAGTTGCCTTTTGTTTGCGTTACCTCAAATGGGATGGGCGAAGCAGAAAGGAGTGTGTGCTGCATAGTTTCCAAAGGCAAATGATGCAGCTACATTGTCCCCAAGTGCTTTTTCACTTCATCAGCTGCAACTGTCAGAGAAAAGCAAAGAGAAAATGTCACTGTCAAGAGAAACTCCATCAAAAAATCCAGGAATGTCTATTTTTTTTATGGATCCATTTCCCAGCTGTAGTCTGTATTTATGGTTTTACACAAGGTAGTTCACATTTATGACATTAATTAATGGTGTGACATCTTTCCACACTGGTGGATTAGCTGCAGAACCCGCCATAAAGCTCACGTATATTGTCGGCAGTGATGACCAAGAGTGAACCGACACACAGACATGTAAATGCAGCAGACGTGCCTGGCAGTCAGTCGCCTCCTTATCACTCATCTGTCTTTGTCTGTATGGAAAATAACAGTACCTCACATGCATGCACTCATATTACACACCGGTGAGCTTTTTGTAAAGCTTGTGCATGCATAAAACGCTTGTGGGCACACACGCACACAAAGACTCGGGCACGCATGGAGCCTGTGGGGTAGCCTGCAAAATGGCACCCTCATGGTAAAATTGAGTCTAATTGGTTGTTTTAAAATAAACAATTTTCATGGGTGACACATTCAATTAAAAGGTCAAGATGCTTGGCCTGAGAGATGATACATGCTAGCATTTTAAAATGATACCCTTTGAAAATAAGTATTTCAGCTTCTAGAGGGATATTTTGGTTTTATTTCCGAGATAAGAGTAAGTGTAATGGAAAAAAATCCCCTTTGGTCAATACTTTGTTTAAATACATTAGACTAAACTATATCAGCTTGCTTGTAATGGGAGATTTTTACATCAAACGTTTCCAAACGCAAATATTATCATGCCAGTACAGGAGAATAGTCCTTATCTCCCTCGCCCAGACAGATAGTCATCTCTTAGACAGAGGTATATCCATCTCATTTTGTATGTTTATCAAATGCCCACCAACTCAACCCTATCTTGATGGAACTTGGATCTGGATCACAAAAAAGTTGAAGCAGTTCATCCAGATGAACTGTTTGTGATTTCCTTATCAGGACTATTGAGCATGGATGAAGACATTTTGGATATGTATCCTTATATTTTAGTTATGGCTGTCAGTTCATCATATTTCTTCAGTGAGACTTTTCAGCATTGGATCTCTCTCTCTCTCTCTCTCTCTCTCTCTCTCTCTCTCTCTCTCTCTCTCTTCCTCTCTCCCTCCTCCCTCTCTCCCTCTCTCCCTCTCCCTCTCTCCCCCTCTCCCTGTCTCTCTCCCCGTCTCTCTCTCCCTGAATTTTATCTGTCCCTGTCTCTCTCCCT
>OMLC01035385.1:0-15999 GCA_900302585.1 Regalecus glesne
ATAGTCAGGTCTCTAATAAAAAGGAAAAAGCTAAGAAGAGAGAAAAAGGAGAAAAAGACACCATGATGTGGCCAAGGTAGTAGAAGGAGGGTTTACAACGATGGTGAGAATAGAAATACTGCGAGTCTTTGGGTTTTCTCATATGCAGCTCAGTACCTTGGTACCTTCAGTACCATACCAGCCAATGCTAGAAGGAGGCTAAGAGAAACAGGGTTGGGGGTACAGGGTTGACGCCATGGGAGAGAAGGTTGAGGTTGAGTGGTGTGATAGGAAATGGGAAATAGGAAAAATTACAGCCATTTGCGGGTTGTGCAAGTTTAGAAGATGACAGCATCTATCTACTTCACATTACTGTAAAACTGAAAAAGGCAACTTTACAGCCTGCTGGACACAATAACTCATGTCTGGTCTGAGATGGCATATTTTGTGTAAAGCTGACATACTTTAAAACAAGGAGTTCGTTATGTATGTGTTTATACCATTTGCTTCCACCAAATAGCAACGTTTCATTTGCCTGTCCAAAGTAATGGCAGCCATGTTGTGCGTGTACATTATGATTGGCTGGATTGGGGATCGAAAATGGCATAAGTTAAAATGATCCAATGTGTAACTTTTACACCAGGTTGACAATCTTACTCTTTTGACAAAACTTTACTAATTAACAGTAAATGGAGACAACGTGCCACGTGCAAAATTACAGGCCACAAACACATACTGATGCAAAGCTTCATTCAAATGCACAGAATTGACCACAAAAACTCTACACACTTGAAACAGACCTCAAAGTTAACGCCTTGCCAAAGACAATACCTTACATACCATCGCTTACCACTCAGTTCTTCCATATACAGTTAAGCCTTATTCACCAATAGGGGATCTGCATGAAATAATCTCTTCAAAGAGTCCCAGTTGCCTGGAAAAGCCAGCCCACAAATTTTGCTTTGCTTCTTGTGGTCTGACAAGGCTCAATAGGCTTTTTTAAATTCAGGGGCATTGTCAATGGCCATAGACCATAATTATTTTGCAATCAGCCTTTAATCAGTCAGAGCTCCAAACCTCATGATGTAAAACCTGAGTGCCACATATCTACATGCGCTGGTCTGCTAAAGCGTTGTGCTAAACACCACTACTGATAGCAGGTTAGTCGATGTAGCCCGTTATTTTGTTTGTACATGTCTCGATGTCTTCGCAGATGTCTTTGACGAAACTAGTTCTCCAGGAGTATCAACCTCTCCTAGCACAGCCATTGTAGTTTTATTAAATAGGAGGCCACTTGTTCAACTTGATCTATGCTGCTCCTCACAGTTCAATCGACTCTCAGCAGACACTTTCCCAAACTAAAAACCTCGCTTGGTGAAAACTGAGCTTGCACAACTTAGCCTGACTTCACAAGGTTGGCGAGTCCCAAAGTAGTATACTGAAATGTCAGAGCGGGCCCTCGTTGCGTGATCGTGCCCAGGCAGTAGCGGGACAGCGGAGGCAGGCCCTCACCGAGTGGGTTTTTTGGGCCCAATGCATTCACGCTTACGTTAATACCAGGCTCTGGGTGGGCTGGCTTGCTCACAAGCTACCCTGGGTAGCTCCAAAAAGCTGAGTGAGATAAAGAGGAGGGGGCCCAACAAGTGAACTGGCCGTGCTCCAGACTGATTAAGAATAGGGGGAGAACAAGTGAGATCTGGGTATAGAGAAGGATGCAGTCAGAGTAAACACAGGGGACATATCAAGGGGTGACTTAAAAGCCAAAATCCCTCAAAAGAGAACAAAGAAAAAATGAAGCGAAAAAGCTTCTATAAACACTATATCCATCCAGAGCTTCATGAAACCAGTGGGGAAAAAGCAACGCAGTGGATGTATAAATAAAATCCAATGCAGTTAAAAATGGAAGAAAAAAAAGTATGAAGAAAAATGTCCACAGTATGTCAAGTAGAAGTGAGCCATGGGATATTTCTCGAGCCCTGATACAACTTAGCCTTATTAAGACCAATTCCTGGGTTTGAGAATAATAATAGTGTTGCTGGAAAGAAACGCTGTTTTCAGAGCAAGGGCTACATCGAAAAGAAAGCAAACAAACAATACATAGTGAAATGCTCACGTTTAACCAAAAACTAATGTGAGAGAAAAAAAAAACAACAACCAGAAAACAAATAAAAATAAACATTGTAACCTGAAGGGAGAACATTTACATTGACTGTTATCAGCGTTAATATGAAGACTAAAGAGCTTCATTAAAACTACAAAGGCATTTTTTTAAACATCAGAGAAAAGATAAATTAATGAAATACACCTTTAGAGATCAACATCAGACATGCTAAGACAAAATAAAAAGAGAAAAAGAAAGTAGGATCGATACAGAATAATAATTTTCAATTATTTCCACTTTTAAATTTTTCTTTACAAATAACATACTGCTACAGTTAAAAAGTAGTCAGCGACTAAAAACAGCTCCTTTGACAGAAGACAGATGTGATCGGCTTCTTCACCTTTACAGATCTTGTACTTGTTTTTTTCCAGCCTTATCAAATAATACACAAAATGTTTAAATACACTGAGATTTGCCATAAAATAAGCAAAGCTTGGCTTTCATTTAAAAAAAGAAGAAAGAAAAGGTCTTAATTACAATACTCTATGCAAAAGCTTTCATTTATGCTATTTTGCCTCACTCAACTTTATAACTTTTTTGACGTAGTCGTTTCTTGTTGCATTAAAAGAGGTTGGCTTTTTTGTTTTGTTGGTGTGTACTGCCGGTAGACAGTCACCGGGGATTTGTCAGTGTGGTCGGGGGAAGGCGTGGGGTTTATGCATAAAACTCCTTGGTTGGGGCCTTCTGATAGGCTGCGCCGGAGGGCTTCCTTTCCCCCAGGTCATAGCTGCCCTCGTCCTTCTTCCTCATGCGGTACACCAGGAGGAGAATGAGGAAGATGGCAAACAGGAAGCCAATCACACCACCCGCGATTACAGCTGTTGAGAGACAAAGTGAGAGAACACAAGAGAAAAGATGTTGGTTATGGTTTTAGTCTAAATCAATCGTTGAGTGAAATTGAGGTGAAACAGTCATGATTTTCAACATTACCTCTGTACCTCAGTGAAATCTGGCCAACATTTACTAAGAAATATCTCCCTTTGTGACCTCCAAACTAGCCCTATTCCTCTTTCCTCACCAAATATCAACATGGGCTTACTTCACCTTCTCCTCTAATTAAGCCTGTGTGAGGTTGTTCACAACTTCCTAGTCTGTTTCGGGTCTCTGGTGGTAAAAAAGCTCAGCTCCCCACTCCACTTTGTGCTCCCACATGTTGACCGGCCGACAGCCCATGGGGGGGGGTGCTGGTATCTTTTCAGCCGCCAAGCTCCAAGAACTAGCACCACAGTGCTGATTGGTGAATGCAAATTAAATCACAGACAATTCCTGTCACAGGAGTCATAACCGTGATGGAGTGGAAAGTGTAGAAGTCAAGAGGATGAAAGAAAAACAGCGTGGAATTTTCATTAGGCATGTTTCTACACTCATGGTACCCTCATCTTAAAGATGTATATTAGTGTAATCTATGACTTTCCAAAAGGAACTGCATGTGGAGGTTAAAATGGCCTCAAATACAAACCACTCATGAAAACTTGGTATGGCTTTTTTTTCGGACAGTAACTGAGAATTTTTAAAGAGTTATCCTTAACGGATCTTACATAATCCCTCTTTATGTACCACAAGAAAAGTATATATGGTGAAATAAATTCTAAACCAACAAAAATAAACAAAAGGTGCTTGAAAAGTCTATCAGCAGGGTAGACAGGTGCAGCATGCTCTTGTGTTATCCAATTCTCTCTTGATTTGTCCTTGTTTATGCTGTTTTTGTAGACTAACAAAACCAGATGGATATCACTACATATAAAAAGCGAAGTGCCAGTCAACGCTCATCAGAGAGGTATGTGGGGAGAGAAAAAAGGCATGAAAGAACACAGTGAACTCCAGTCAGATGTTTCAATAATGTTTCAAAAAACATTATTTTGAAGAAAAAAACCTGTGCTTTGAACTCAACTAGATCCCACAGAGAGCTGCAGAATGAGTTTATTACAGCTCATTATTCTGAGAGGATCAGGCGTGAGAGAATGGGGTAAACATCACCCAAATTTTCAAAACCGAAACGTTCCCGGAAATATTCTGAAGCAATGTACAGCATGGGGATTTGAGACGAAGTTAGAGAGTAAACACTGGTCACGGACAATCAATATCATTCATAAAAAAGCGTGAAAGAAGTTATTGGCTGAGCACCAAGCTGAAGAGGCTGCTTTAGTTATGAGCCTTGTGTTATGAAAAGTGCAGAGGAAGCAATGAAATATTGACCAAACCCCGACAACATCTGTGCTATGGTTCATATAAAACAGATCGGAGTGTTTCCTTTGGCAGAGAAACTGCTGTAGTGCCTATCCAGCGTCTAATTAATAAAACAACTTCGGTCAGAACACAAACTGTATTCCAATCAAGTTATTATCGATTGAGCTATGTCGACACAATCCGTGACAGAAATCTACCAAAGCCAAAAGTTTGCAAGTCAACTAACTCTACGTTTTACCTCTAGCAATGACAGTACATGGTCGCAAATTATAGACACATAGACATGCACATCTGCATATTTGATCCGTGATATACCCAGATGTGTTCCCCCAGGTGAGGGGGACTTGGTTGTTGTGTGTGATGTGTTGCTGTCATGGTACATACCTGCCAACACCTCTGTCCTCTGGAAGAGGTTTTCAGAGTGCACTTCGATAGGCTCCTGGGGTGAGCCAGGGGCACTGGTGGTGCTGGTCATCTGATTCTTACGCGTGTCCTCTGTGGCTAGTACTGGAGCCTGGACAGAGGGATGTGGAGAGAAGATGGAGATGGGAGGGAGAGAGAGAAACATGTGCAGTGTGAAGAAAGGAATGGAAACGGTATGATAAGGCAGAGAGAGAAAAAGATAGAATATATTAGGGATGGATTCATAGGACAAACACCTTGCTACATCTAAATACCTTTCTTTAGTATTCCTGTGTCTGTAGGCAAAAAGGAGTGGGTAAATTTTAAAAAAAGAACTTGAATTGTTTGACTTATTCTGTTTTCCTGTTATCAAGAAACCAACTGGACAAATCAAAACCAAACAATATGTAGTGGGATCTTATTAAATTCAGTCAGTATTAAAGCAAGCTGAATCAGCCAATTGCTGTGCACCAAATCTCAATGTAATCCTTGGGTGCAATTGTGCTCACCAAATAAAGTCGACTAGAAGCACTAACGTATTTTGGCACCAATAGGCTCAGAATAGTTAGGAGAGGAATCTTCCGAGGCTTCGCTTTATCAATGATGGAGTCATATAGCTATCAATCCATTTCTAACTCGGAGTAGATGTCTCACTTTGTAATCCTGTGAGAATCCTATGAGTTGCTACACCAAGATAACAGTAGAGATGCAGAAAAAATATGCAAAAAAGTCAATAAATGTACTAATTGATGATACAGGGATTGTCTTGTAGAAACACATTGCTTAAAACATCATGGTTCTTATGGTGCCAAAAAGAATGATTGCTGAGCAATATTGGATCTGCCAATTTGATTCGTGGCTTTGTGTGCAGCAGTTGACTGATGCTTGATGCGGAGTGGATTTAAAAGATACTGGTACCCATCATAAGGGTTAAAAGATTTGATTCTGGTTTGGGTTGAAAAAAAAAGTTTTCTTGAAGTATAGCATGATTGTGGTGTGATCCGATCCCCCAATTCTCTGGTCTTATAAGGACCTTATAAGGGGGGCGGGCATAGCCCAGTGGGTAGAGCGGTCGTCTGGCAATCGGAAGGTTGCAGGTCGATCCCCGGTCCTGCATACAGCATGTCGAGGTGTCCTTGAGCAAGACACTGAACCCCTAACTGCTCCCCGAGCTGCCATATGTTGGCAGCTCACTGCTCCTATACAATAGGTTGGGTCAAAAATGCAGAGAAATCCAAATGTCCCCTAGCGGGACTGATAAGGGAATCATCATTATCATCATCATCACCTTAAATATTTTGTGAACGAGGGAGGAACCAGAGTGCCCCTGGTTTATTCCCCGCTGGTTTAGCAAGAGGGTCAAGAGAAAGAAGGAGGGAGGTGACCAACACGGAAGCTAGCCAGTGAAACATAAGATTTGTCCAAGGGGCTGGCAAAAGAACGAAGTGGATCCAGTCCAGATTGCCCAATGATTTGTACAAGGAGCTAGTCAAGGAAGCAACGCCACAAAATGGAGCCCAGCCAGAGACCCCATGGTTGGGCTGGCAGACTAGGAGAGGAAGCATACGATCTGGGATGGATCCGATACATCTCACAGCTTTTCCAAGAGAATAAAAAAAGGGGCAAAGGACCAGGATGGAACTGAGCCAATCGGTTTGGTTTGCGTAGTTATAGGGGGAAAAGGGGGAAATGGAATGGGTCCAGAGAGTCTTACGGCCTGGCTTAGAGGGATGAGACCTCGAATACTAATCCTAAACAGATGTAGAGCCCACTGCAGAACAGTAAGAGGGCAATGTCGAAGTGCGATCTGAGATAGTTCCAGAATATGTGATTATGACTGAGAGAGATATAATCCTTCATAATGTGCAATGGACCAGAAACATAGAGGACTAACATGAGCACTTGATCTTTATCCTGAAAGCAACCTCGGTACTCCTGGTATTATAAGAGATTTTGATAACATGCTGGGTCAGCCGAAGACTTACTATGTAATCTCTTTCTCTTTCTCTCTACCAAGTCATGATGGTGATGGATAACCTATTGTTGTGTAATGTCATAATATGGTAAATATAATATAGCCAGTCTCAGAATACAGAACAATACAACAGCAAAAACCTGGTATCTGCAATACTGAAGCACCAATTTCACACTATTAGATTTTTTTGGAGATTGAATTTGAATTTTTTTTGTTTGTTAAATCTAATACGGAACACATGATCTCACTGACTAATACACGAAATGCATTTAAATTACATAAGTCATTTTATATTATCTACTACAGGTTGGGGTCAAGTAGCATATTTTTATGAGTCTTGGCATTCTGCGAAATATACCGGAAGTCTCTAACGGGTGTGGTCCACTGCATGAAGATATGCTAACAAACGATCAAATGAGTTGACTTTAAAACAGTGCAGGCATTCTGGCAATTGCTGCATCACGATGGTGGTAGTCCTCAGCCTTATGTTGTTATAAGTAAATTCAAATAACTGTAGGGACCAGTGCTTCCCATGGACTACAATACCCATAACACCCTGCTCCACCCACCATCTCATCCTACACTGCAATAATATTTGTCACTTTGATACTGGATCTGATGATGCAATTTTTTTCTTAAAACCACGGTGTATTGGAAATTCACTCATGACTTCCTGTGGCCTGTACATCAACAAGCACTCAAGAGAGACCCTTTGTTCATTGAGTGAAAGCCAAGGAAACACCCTGGACCGGTGGCCATTCCATCTTAGGGTTGGCAGAGAGGATTAAGGCTAGCCCCCCCACCACCACCTTGGAGCGTGGCTCTGGCCGGCCAGGTCCCAAATTATGTGCTCCACCTCTGAGTCACCATGGCCCTGGTGTCTGGATGTGGTTAATCTTAATGGTGTAGTTGCAAAATTTAGCCCAAGTGTTATAGTGGTAGTTAATTTTAATAGTCGGTCTAATTATCTTACGTGAGAAAAGAGTCATTAGTTGAAACTATCTGCGATCTAGATACACACTGTGTGATTTGTGTTGGAAGTGTTACATAGGCAAAATTGTATTTTTTAAATACTAGTCAATTAGCGATTGACGAATTTATCCGACTGATTTTATCAGACTGTTGTGATAACCCTGTTGCACTCACTCAAACAAACAAACCGACGTAGTTGCTGCTTTACATAGAACGTGGTGATTGTATCTGTCATTTCTTACGTCTGTTCTGATTGGTTCCCGGGGTGTGTTTTCTACGGCCACATCTTTGACTGTAGCCGTCTCCACCCTTGGCGTAAAGTCTTTGGTGGAGTCCTGGGTAGGTTCTGCTGCTTTGGGCTCAATGTACACCATACTGACAGTGACTGTCTCCTCCACTCCTTCAACACCTCCACCTAGAAAAGGGAAGGCAAACGCCACCAGGTCAACACATTACTGTGAATTAAAATGTTAGTATCCTATCTATAAAATGTGGTAATGCTTAAGGGAAAATAATCTGCAGTGTAAATGATGAGGTTAACACAACAATGTAAATAAACATGCTCATAGATCTAATGACCTTAAACTGTGTTAACATAATTATCAGCAACTCTGGTATAAAAGTTACCCATGAGTAAACTGTGTTTAAAAATATTCAACATTATTATTATGGGAAAAATGGTATTATCCAAAAAATGTCACCATTTTTAGATGAGGTTGATGTTAAATGTTTTATCGCCATGTTTTCTCAGTAAATTAAGCATTACTTTCATGGATAATTAAATGCGACACACCATTCTTTAGGGGCATCACTGTGCAAAAAATACTTTCAACATAGTACTGCTGCAGCAAATGAAAAAAATGAACAAATAAGCAAAATACAGATATATGTGAACAAGAACTTTTGGCCATGGGACCATGTTGTTCGTTTTACACATGCTAGTTTGATATGAATACATTATTTACAGTTTGGAGCATTTTTGGACTTAAAAGAGTGGTAGAGGTAAGTTGATTGTGGGCAGTTGATATCGTGAGGTTTTGTTTACATGTTTTCTTTCTTATTTCCCCTTACCTGACCCTAGTAGTATTGCGGCCACACTACAGTGAGAAAGAAGTCCACATCGCTTTGACCTCAGAATGCGCTATAAGAGAATGTGCTTCAAGCAACTAGACCAGAGAGGCTACTTATAAAAGACATGTTAAATTTTGCACACCTGCCCATGGCAGTCATGATGAAAAGATAATCTGAACTCAGTTTGAGAGTAAGAAAGAGTGCTATGATTATATACAAAAGAAATTACAATATGAATGAAATGGATTCCCTTATCAGTCCCACAAGGTGAAATTTAGAGTTCTCTACATTTTAACCCATCTTAAATAAATAGATAGATTCCCTTATCAGTTCCACAAGGGGAAATATGGAATGGTCTTCATTTTAACCCATCTTATTGTATAGGAGCAGTGAGCTGCCACTATATCACACTCGGGGAGCAGTTAGGGGCTCAGTGTCTTGCTCAAGGACACCTCGACATGCCTCATGCAGGACCAGGGATCAAACCCGCAACCTTCCAATTGGCAGATGACCGCTCTACCCACTGAGCAAGGCCATCCCCTAAAATTGTTTAGGAGAAAAAAAACCCAGTTGTCTTTGCAATACTTAGTGCTTAACCTGGAGCAGACATTAAAATGAAGCTGTCATCACACCCTGGACTGTCAGCCTGCTAAACCTGTGTTCAATTCATTTTTGTGTTTCTGTGTGCGTCTTACCTGAGCCAGAGCCAGAGTTGAAGTCATCATCATCTTCAGGGTAATAGCCCCCTGAGCCTGTGTCATCTAGGTACAAGTCGTCAGCCTGAGAGGAGGGTTTAGCTGCTTCTGCTATCTGCAAATTGACAACAAAACAGCATATTCTTGAGAAAAGATTTTTTTCCACTACGTGACTGTATTATGTTCTGGGATGGGACAGGAAATGAAGTGGCAAGTCTTCATCTAAAAATAGCTTCCAGAACACCAACAAAGCCAAAGGCTTGGTTGTTCTTAAGAGCACAATTTCATTACTGAAGTAATGAAATTGTGCTTTCATTACTTGCGTAATTCAGAACAAGACGAATTAGCCCCCTGACTCTGATTCATCATCGAGGTCCATTTTTACATGTCACGATTTGTCCCCATGTTGTGGGAGTGGAGACGGAGTTAGATGGACCATGGGGAATTGTTTGAAAAGAACAGTGTCCAGGTTGCAAAGTGTCTGTTAAGTCCACAAAGCACCATTTTAGGTAGTACATGTAGACTCCAACTAGTAATTAGAGAAGCAACTTTTGGTGTAAACACCTTAATGACATCTCAGCAGCTCACATAGTGTAAATTGGACAAAGCTACCATAGTCATTTTACAAGTGGATGGGGTATGCACAGAGCAAACAGTTTATATGCAGTGAGATGTGTTTTTGACTGCTGTGTGTACACGCAGGCGTGTGTGCGTGTGCGCGCGCATGCGCGCGTGTGTGTGTGTGAGTGTGTGCAAGGGGAATAGCTAGGAAAGCATCCATGGCAACCTCTATTCAACCTTTATTTGTCAATCTGTGGCGGCTGTATTGCCTCTTCTATACTGATGGTCCTACTTTAGAAAAGCACCACAAAAGACAGACCCCACAATATATCATCCCTTTGCAAGTGTATGTGTGCTCGAGTGCGTGTTTGTATAACAGAAAGAGTGGGCAGGAGGGTGTGCTCATGTGTGCGCGCGTGCGTGCACGTATGGGTGTTAGGTCCATTTAGGCTGTTGCTACAGTCTTTGAGCTGGTAGGAGGATGTTTTGCTCACAAATGTGGTTGTGAAATAAATTGGATTAAGAGGAAACAGACCCACGATTTGGATTTAGAGCACATAGCTTGGTAGTAGAGAGTGCACTTTGGGAACTGACAAGCCAGACATCACGGGTTTGAACCCATTGCAGGGCATACATAAGGGCACTTGGCCTTAATCTCCCACGCTCCATCTAAGTCCATGTCCACCCCCACAATGTCAGGGCTGATTATGACATGTAAAAACGGACCCTTCACTCTGTGTTGAACAAGCTTCTGTGTACTTGTAAGCATGAGATTATGTTGCTTAGGTACTCCGTGCACGGTAGTGTGTGTATGAATGTGTATGTGTGTGTTTGACTGGGAGGGTGATTGAGTGTGTTGATTCACCAAAGAGGGACCTGCCATTCTCTGTCACAAAGAAGAGAGGAGTTATTGAGGGTACATAGCAAACAGCGAGGTGGGGAGCTAAAGAAAGTCGGAAAAAGCATGATGAAACCAAACAAATATCTCTCTCCTCTCTCCCCTTCCCTCTATCTCTCTCTCTCTCTCTCTCTCTCTCTCTCTCTCACTTCGACTGACCCTGGCACGCAGAAGAAAGACCTTTCACTGCTTAGCTGGCTGATCAAAGGATGGGATTTGCTCAAAGCAACTTTATCTTAACCTCCCCCCCAGAACACGGTCCAGTCCACATGAATTTGTGCACTGGTGATATGAACACAATGGGCCAAAGGGACGCAGAACACAAATCAAATGGTGACAATGGGCCCTAATGAGATGGAGGCCACACACCCATATGCATGAATAGACATGTTTATAGATGTATGTGTGCCTTCATTGATTCATTGATTGCATATACACATAGATGAAAGTAAGCACTAAGGCGCAGATGTGGTGCTGTAAAGACAGACGGATAGACACGCACACACACACACACTGAAAACCAAAGGTATCACATCAGAGCCTGAATTTGTCTTGCCTCTATTTACCCACTGTCAGTGCTTTCATCTGAATCTCAGACTTGTGAGCAGACTTGTCTTTATAGACCACGTCACCCTGCCCTATACATGTGGGGACCCCTCATTAACTACATTAATTTCCCAGCGGTTATCTCTATTCTTAACCATCATAAATTCATGCCTAGCATTAACCATAACCTAATCATAATTCTAACCTTAACCTTAAACCCAAGTCCTAACCCTAAAATATACATTTTTTTCACGTGGGGACATATAAAATGTCTCCCCTAGGTTGGTGGTTTCATGTTTTTCTGTCCTCATCGCTCATCATAGGAACATGTGTTCCTCATTAGAAGAGTAAACCCTGTTACACATACACTTTCACTTTGTTTATCACCATGCATATACGCATCCACACACGTACATCTTGATAACCTTTCACTCTTAGGCACTCTGTTGGCATTACAGGTAGGGTTTCCTTTCAGGCTCAATCACACAGACTTAATGTTGGACACCAAGCCACCTACAGGTGTGATAGAATTATTATCTCAGTAATTAATCGGATGGGCTGTCTGTAGAGGTCACCGTTGTTACATGGTCACATGACGGCAGCACCGCTGGTTGCTAAAACCTGCAGAGTTGCAAGCAGGGCTCTCAAAACAAATGTCTAAGTTAAGCCGCAGAACACTACTCTTGTCAGCATTAAGTGTTTGATTTCTGATGGTGGAGAGCCAGGTTTGAATTGATTCAATTTCATAAACCTTATCCAGACCGCTCCACAGCAGTCCTTCATCAAGTTAACAACCCTTACCTCCAATGGTCCATCCATTGTATGTCATTGCCTCATTTGCGAATTAGTTACTGAAGCAAATTAGTTACTGAAGCTCTCAATTAAAGCTTCACAAGAAAATACTTTGTGGTAACCTCCGTTTAAACAATCTGAAATGCTACACAACCATAGAGCAAAACCCAATTAGTGGAATGACGGTACTTGTAGCATGGGTATTGATTATGTGATAAGACCATCCTGAATATTTTGAAGGCCTTGAGATTAGTCCATTTTTTGAGAAAGAGTGAGTTATTTTCCACATATGTGCTCATAATCTAGATAACAATAATTAATATGCCTTTGGATGATTTAGTTGATTCTGTTTGAGACTTTCAAATATGAGCCAGTACATCAGCTGGAAATCCAGACAAAAGAAAGCTCATAATGCTACACGATGGTGACCAGAGTTAAATGCAATACATATTAGTATGCCTTTCAAAATATTAAAAAGCATGCTCAATTACTCTAGCAGCTCTTCACAGCCAAAGCTTAACTCTCCACAAGGCCCATTTTGATGGGTGGCATTCTTTGAGCTCAAGTGGAGCCGGAAGGCTAAATGAACACCATGCTTTAGTTGACAGACAATTGGCCTTGATGCTGTGGAGTGGGAGGCAGCAAATACTAATGCTACAACTCATGGGAACAGGACACATGTATCACCATTTGTCTTCATCTCCTATGTGTTTATAATGTGTGTAATTATGCACGTTCTTTATGAATTTGTAACCATGTCCGCTTGCATGTATAATGGTGTGTGTATGTGTGGGTATTCACACACTCATGTGGTTAATCAGTTCTGCTGTTCTCAGAAACAGGGAACCTTGCTTTCAATGTACTTGCAAAGAAAGTATACGTACATGTGTTATTATCTCATACTCGATGCCAAACTATTCCTACAGTCGGCACACTCGATATGTTGCACCCCCATAGACTGACACTAATGTCAAACGAGAACTATGCATTACATTTACATGACTAGAGTGAATCACCTGTGCTGCCTGGAGCCAAATACACCCGAATACATAGAAACATACTGGTACACACACACACACTCCAAGGATTTCATTTCAACAACCTAACAAGCATCACCTAGCACACAGAGCAAGAGTAGTCTGGTATCAGAGAGAGAGAAATACGCCTTTTTTTGCTAATAAGCCAATTTCAACACCATGAACGTGCCAGAAAAGAGGTGAATATTAGCTTGTCTGTGTGGGTGTCATGTTTTCAACACTATCGATCACAGATCGAGGCGATAAATACTCATGACTTCTGCAGAGTCATTTGTCCCAGGAATGAATGTCGTTTGTAACTTTTCTCAATAAAGACAAAAGCCAGATATTAGTGGGTGTCAGACCAGAGGGAAAGGGGCTGAAGGGAGAGGACTGAGAAGCTGCCATGATGGGGAGGGTTTGGTTCTACAGCCCTAATCATAAATCAATTTGCCAATATTATCGGCTGATGTGAGCTAATTGCAGATGAATCAGTATTGGCGCTTATAGCTGCCCATAAATGCCTGTTAAAAATAAATAAATAAATGGAGAGGTGGAAGATAGTTGTTGCAAAGTTTCTAACTCCACTGTTGGCACCATGTTTTTGGAACACCATAATCACAACTATTGGTCGATCCAAGCAGAGTAGACCACAGTGTGGTTAGCTTCAAGTTGGATATTTGACCAATGGTCACTTTGGATTCAGTGGCTTCCTCTGATTAAGACAAAGTGTTCGGAGATGAGCTAATCATGCTCTTACACCCAGCTCGTTCTTTTGGCTGCTTCCATCAGGGGTCACCACAGCAGGTCATCATCTCCATCTCTTCTTGTCCTCTGTATCTTCCTCTGTCACACCAGCCCCCTACATGTCCTCCCTCACCACATCATAAACCTCCTCTTTGGTCTTCTTCTTCTCCTCTAGCCTGGCAGCTCCATATTCAGCATCCTTCCCCCAGTATACCAGAAGCTCTCCTCCACTCATACCCAAACCATCTCAGTCTTACCCTGTGCTTTGTCTCCAGACCATCTCGGCTGAGCTGTCCTTCAAATATATTCATTCCTAATCCTGTCATTCTTTGTCACTCCCAAAAAAATCTTAGCATCTAAAGCTCTGGATGAAACACCTCCTGTCTTTTCATCAGTACCACTGTCTCCAAACCATACAACATAGCTGGTCTCACTACCATCTTGTAAACCTTCCGTTTAAGGCTTGATTTATAGTTCTGCGTTAAAGCTACGTATAGCCGCCGCAAGTGGCCTACGCTGTTGTGAGCATTTGGTCTTGTGCGCTGGTCTGTCTTTGTTGTAACGCAATACACCATCACAACGCTAGTTGGCGGTGGGGTTTCTATGCCACTGTGTTGAGTGTTTTCCAGTTTCTTTGTGTAGCGTAAAATGGCGACTGAAACTGAGCGGGACCTGTTAAAGTTAGAGCTAATAAGTGTTGAGCAACATAATAAGTGTTGTTGTTTTTACTGAAATTACTGCAACGCAGGGAGGAAAATGCCAGAGGAGACGGTGTGTACACCATTGAACTGATCACAGCAGATGGTGGACAGGCAGAAGAGTAGCTGGAAATGTGATTCTACCAAGTGGCCAATCCCAGTGTTGCAGTCTGTCTGCAAGGCTGCGCCATGTAGTTACAGTTTTGGTAACTGGCACCTTATAAAGGATACCTTTATTTGATGAGACGGTACAGTAGTTCTGAGTAAACAAACCACAGTACTATCACTTCTCCCTTGTCACTTCTGAGAATTCTCAACGTTGCATTACAGCAGCGCATGACACCATCCAATGCCAAATTAGGTAACCCACAAAGCTAGCCAATGCCATGTTTATCAGTGCAAGACCGTTAACGTGCAGATAAAAAATAGCATTTAAATGATTCTGCCTAAATGAAGTAATAGTAAATATGTCTGTGACTGGTGTTTCTGTAGTTACAGCCAGGGTATTGGAAATGATCAAACCAAAGGGGAAATGTGAATAAACATGAGCTGAACAAGTATCTTACATGGCTTAGGAGCCAAACATAGTTATCCAGCTTCCCTTTTAAATTTGTAATGTGAAATCCCATTGCAAATCGTTCTTGTAGACGGTCTCATTCAGCAACAGCGTTTACTCTGGGTCACTGTATCGGCTTACGGCACAGTTCAAGATGGGTTAGAGTTACAGTTAAGCACTATTTACGACAATAAAACAAGTTTATTCTTAAACTGTATCATGTCATGTTATCTTGGTGAGGACTCTTAAATAACCACACATAACCAATGAAGTTTTTTATATCAGTCGATTGGTCCTCAGATTTTTAAATCCTCAAATATCAAAATAGGCATCGGTCTTGAAAAAACCTACATTGGTCAGGCCCTAGTAGCTTGACGACATGTCACTTTCTGTTGAGGGATGAGGAGCATGTATTGGCATCTATCCTCGCTAATCAACTAACCACCTATCTGCCCATCGATAAGCCCCCCTGTCTACCTGTCTGTCCATCTAACAGGCTGCTGAATGACTCTGAGAACCAGTATAGAGATACAGACCAAGAATTGACAATACATAGGCTAGGGGGGTGGGGTGGGTGTCATTAGAGGAGAGCAGAGGATGTTAAAGCAGAAGAGGATGAGAGCAGTGGAGGGAGAGAGAGAGGGATGGGAAGATAACACACTGTTGCCTGCAGGTTGCTCCATTAAAAGCCTGTCAAAACTACCATGCTTATGTCTACTGGGGCTTGAATAGAATATGTATAG
>OMLC01035386.1:0-29143 GCA_900302585.1 Regalecus glesne
CTATATATCCATCTATCTATCTATATTGCGTAGTTATTTATGGTCAGTAGGCTGTCTGTAGTTGCAGGAAGTCTTCAGCAGGAGGGAGGGAATGAATTGCTTTCAGGGCACTGGGGTCAAAAGTCAAACCAAGACAACTCAATGACAGCAGTGAAGTTTCAGTTTGTGACTATTTGTTGGAGGTCAGGTTGACTTGAAGCAGTTTGGGAAGTCTTAGCCATCCCTACTACCTCAACCAAAGGCCTGACTGTGATGGATGCTGTGAGGCTGACATGAGTATTGTATATAGAGGAGCAGCAGAATGAGAGATATGTGTATTAGTGGTCCTTATCATATGATCAAATTGCAGTCGTCAGCTTGAAAAGCATGTCCCGCTCTTCACGGTTTCACAATGGCAATGGACAAGCTACAACGTGCAGAGACGAGCTGCCTTGAAGTTTGGCGACATTGAGACACTCGAGCCAGGTGTGGATGTTGTGATCATTTATTGGTGTCAGTGGAACATTAACTTTCATTATGAGGGAAAGAAACTCTGGAAATGCACAACCGTGTGGTTGGTCCTGTCTATTTCCAGTCTGTGGGTCTTCAGGGATGTCTTGGTAGTCTGTTGGAGATCAGAGACAGAAACGTCTGCGGTTAACGCCACACTGCAGCTCACGTTCCACCTGTTCTGGGACCCGATGGATTAAGAGGTTCTGAATGTGAACAGGAGCCCAATGTAGAACCGGCGGAGCTGCAGAAGACCTCACGTCATGTGTGAAGAGTCACCACAAGGGGAACGCAAAACCCTCTTTACTGTGTGCTCACAAGGAAATCTGTGCTCTGCATTTAACCCATCACATTGTATAGGAGCAGTGGGCAGCTGCAGTCCACGGGGAGGAGTGAGGGGCTCTGTCTAGCTCAAGGACACTTCAACACGCTCTCTTAAGAAGCTGGGTATGGAACCGTGCCTCCCCCAGAAGAGACTTGGTTTACAGAAGGTTTTCTCTTACACGTTAACATTTGTACAGCCTGTTGAGCCTGGTGATGTCGTTCTTGCTCATCTGGGTGGCCTTGCCGATCTGAACGTTCTGGTTGGGGATTGGCACCATGGTGGGCTTGTTGTTCTTGGAGAAGGCATACCTGCAAACAAACAGCAGACGTTCAGCACAGACAGGGAGAGGATACCTTGCTGCATCACCTATTCATTAGATGTACTGTGAGGGTCCTGTGGCCAGCCCCTGGCACTCATTACTACTTATTGTTGCTTAGCTTAACAGAGTTAAATCTGCCTGGACAGTTGTACTCCTGTATTGTGACTGAGGACGAGGACATCCGCTGAGTGCATGAGTCGTGCCGTGTACAGATGTTGTGGAGTATAGATACAGGCAGGCATGTGGGAGATGGGTCTCTGCAGGAAAACATGCTAACTTTCCCTTAACTATTCCTATTGATCAGGAGCAGTGAGAAGCCTCCATGTGGTGCTCAGGGAGCAGTTAGAGGTTCAGTGTCTTGTGCTGGGACGCCTAGCTGGACATGCTTTCTGAAGGACCAGGGATTGAACCTACAACCGTCTGATCGCCAGATGAGCTCTACCCACTGAGCTATGCTGCCCCCATGCTGGCAGAGGACACTTCCCACACACAACCCCAACATGGCTATTACCTTCCGCTATACATGATTTGTTAGCAAGGCGAATTTACAACCAACTTGTCTTTAGTCCCCGTCCGTGACGTTTGTCACGTCAACCACAATATGCTTTACTTTCTGCGCGGCCAACAAAACCTAAAATTGCAGGAACACAAATGTTTGAGGTTCATGTAAGCACGAAGGGTGGTGATCAGCACGGCTGGTAAGCTATCTTGTGCTAGCTAGCTAGCGCTGGCCACAGTGTGCATCAATGTCCTGGTACAACGAAGTCCCCCTCGGCTTGCTAGCGGAGACACGGGTGTTCATTTTAATGACAGCGAAGGAAAGGAAGAAAGGGAAATGAAGCTATAATGAGAGGGAAGAGATGTGACGTTAAAGCAGGTTGGCGGTGCCATCACTCGCCTGTGGTACTGCATGACAGAGTCGTAGTCGTAGGGGGTTCCCTGGTTCAGGGTGTTGATCTTGTTGAAGTTGTGCTCCATGCCTGAGAGGAAAGAAGAGTCACTGAGACGAGGACAGAACCATCCCTGAGGGTGTGTGTGTGTGTGTGTGTTTGTGTGTGTGTGTGCACACGTCAAGTCCGGGCCACTGACCAGACTCGACGTTCTGCAGGATGACCCGGATGTATTTGTCCCTGTCGGAGCGGGTCTGCTCATGGTTGAAGCCCAGGGCGTGGAGCAGCTCATGCTGGACGGTGTTGTGGTAGATACAGCCGCTGCGGCTCAGCGACACTGTCTGGCCGTAACCACGGCGACCAACGTAGGAGTAGCACCTGCAGGCAGGCGGAAGTACACGACATGTGACAGGAAGCAACATCCATCCAATGTAGTGAAACGCATGGCGGCTGTGGATCGGGGATCTCATTGGATATGTAAATCCAGAGGGAACCGTCTGGTCGATGAGTTCTAGTTTGACAACCGTGGATTTTAGCCAGCCATCTGGTTCCCGTTAGAAACACAAGCTCTTGTTCACAAAAAATAGGTGAATCACTTCAACTGGATCAGAAGTTTTTTTGGAAAGGCCTCGTCACTCACCAGGTGACTTCCTCAGTCTGGCTCTTGTTCTCATTTTGGGCCATCACCTACCATTGTGATAGAGGCCGCCATTTTCATAAAGCGATGAGATCAGATCATTGACATGCCACGATCAGTGGATACGGGAATAGTTTCAGAATCCGACCTCTCAAATGAACTCTACGCTGATGTCCACAAAATGAGAATTCGAGTTGGTCAGACCACCCCTAGACACACACACACAGTCATCTCACATCATATGTCTACTTTCACACACAGACAGATCCTCACCCGCTGAGAGACTGGATGTTGAGGTAGTCTCTCTGGTTGGTGCGTTTGACAAAGCGAATGCAGGAGAAGCTGGAGAAGGACTGCAGTCCACGCTCGATGATTGATAGCTCCCGGGAGGCTGGAACAACGCGCACAGAGAAAACTCACTCAACTATACTGCTATGTCCATACTGATCTGACACACTGACACATCCTTTTAGAACAGCTTCTTCCTCCCCTCCCTTCTTATCATAAGTGGGTCTCAACATGGTAGAAATATGATGGGCTCCATGAAGGCATCGATGGAAGACTGCCGCTCAAAATGTGTGCTTGCGAGAAGTATGATAAGAAGGAATTCAGTTCAAATCGATCCTCTATTCAGTTCCACCTCATTCTAAAGGTGTGTTCAAAAGCTGCTGTTGGTCGAAGGTTCCTGCACACTGTGAGGACTGGATTCTGAATCGGTGTGGAACTGTTCCTACTCTGTGGAAGCCATGTTTAAGTTACTCAGGCTACTTACAGTACTGGTTAGCAATAACGTAGGGCACATGGACCTTGCCATCACTGGATTTGCCCCACATGCATCCGCGGGAGGTGCAGGGGTCAGCGTTCCTCTCCTTTTCATTGTCATAGGCAATGTCATCCACAACGTAGGGCTCATCCTCAGTTTGCACTGTTGGGTTGGGGACATTACATCACAATATGCCCTTTATGACATCACAGGGTCAATAAAGTGTCACAGCAGCAATGGGACGATCGTTTAAATCAACACCGGGACGTGGCCACAAAATGTTCTGATGCACAGCAGTTTTGCTATTGAGCCCACGAAACTCCAGAAGATTTGTCCTATAAGTCTATCAGTGGCCATGACCCTTTCAGGGCATATTTCATGAAAGAGTAGCAAGCAGCTCAAAGCCGGAGGAAGAATGATCGGATCCGCCCGAGGGGGCAGAATACAGCGTTGATGGTTCTGATGCTGTACCTGAAGTTGTCATGCATGTTTCTCACAGGTTGTTTTTTTTGCAATCATTTCCCAACCTCGCTGAACCCACTTTAACTGTGAGGCTCTGCTATCATGTATTATCTCTTTGACACCCCCCCCTAGAGATGGACTACTACTATAGTCACTAGTGGACCATGTGGATGAGTGAGTCGAGGGAGTTCCTCTCCAGGTCCATGGGTTGCTTTCCATCTAGAAAGAGGGAGGATATGACAACAGGTAAAAACTAACAGGGGAACAGAGTCTTACCAACATCCTTGTTGGCCTTCCACAGAAGCTCACCGACAGACAAGTCCTGAAGATCCTGAGCAGGGAAAATGACAACACTCACCGAGTCTTCTGCATAGGTTACGTTCTTATCATGTATATTATGAACCCTATTCAAAACGGTGAACGTGATGCGGGCTTGTGTTCTACAGTGGATCCACTGGGCCCACACTCACACACATCAGTCCCCCAGATGACGAGGCAGGTCCGGGGAGAGAGACAGAACATCATGGTAACGTTAGACGTGTCGGCAGGTGAGTACAAACAGAATCCTTCCCATCCCGATTCACCACCACCGCCACTCACAACTGACTCGAGAACCAATGAGTCAAGAAACTCCTTACCTCATCCTCAGCCCAGGCCGAGACCACAAGGAGGGCCAGGAGGCCCAGCGTGTACTTTAGGGCAGCCATGATGTTGAGTACACTTTTACTAACCGTCCCCTCCTTTCACTGTATTTATAGGCAGAATGGGTGACCCGACTCTCCTTTTAGAGCACCGGAGAACACCCCTTGGCCTACTGATAAGAAGCATATTGCCTTGAACAACATGTTGCCGATTCCCATGACAAACCAAAAAAGAAGTGCTTACAGCAGCAACATGATTTCCTCTGTCTTGGAAAATCTATACGTTGACCTGTGAATACACATTGTTGGGACAGCTGCTCGCTGCATATGGATACCAAAGATCATATGCTGGCTTGTTTCCAGTGGATTCAGTGAGGCCGGGCAGAAACGGTGGGAATATATGTAAAAGTTGAAGGTCAAAATATGAGAAGCTGTCTCAGATTTAGCAAACACCTCAGCTAGTGTTTCAGCCACAATCCGTCTTTGGCTCATCGCTTCCCCATGCCTGCTGAACGGCCCTCACTGGCTCCCCGTCCCCGGGGCCTGTACCACTAGACGTGTTGTCCACCGTGTGGGGACAGACAGTCTGGAGCCTGGACACGGTCGCCAGTCCTTCACCGGACTATGTGTTGAAATCGACTCGAACCGGCATGGGAGATTCACCTCTCTTGTGATAGGCCAGCTGTAATGTCGGAGAGCTGCTCTTTTAGCAGTCGTGCTTCTCACTTCCTGGTGACTCGTTCGAATAAAGATCACATTTCTGAATCAAATCCAACGATTTGAGTCAGCCAACAGTTCCCCATGTTGTCCTTTGTTTGTGATGCATGACGGCTCCTGTGCTCAGGGCTAATCCCAGACACCAATCCGGTTGATGACGGCCTCATCAGGATTCAGAAATTCGTGTTCTGTCTGTCCCCGCTCCACTTCGAGGCCCCTCAGGGCTTTTTTGTCCCTAACTGCAAAGTTTGTGTCTTTCTTGCTAAGCGTGTTTGTTGTTTGTACAGCTGCTTGACACTTCCAAACCACGGCAGATAACAGCCAGGGTCTGCTAGCTAGCTAGCTAGCACAGGGAGCTGTGCGCAGGCTAGCCTGCCGTTGGACTCTTTTGTACAGCCTCAATCCATTTCCAGTACAGAAAACATTTATTATAGAGACAGTCTCAGCAGAGTACATCTGTGACCAGGGGATCATTTGGCTTTATTACAGCAGTAAGAAATGGAACTTGAATGATGGATTGATATGTGCGGCACGGCTTCTGCGGGCCGCCTTCCCCTTAGCTTCAGCACTCCGTCAGGCAGCTTTCAGCAGGAGGCCGTAGGGACGAATGGCCCTCTCAACCAGCATCTCCTCGAACTCATCCGAGCATCCCACAGCAGGGATCGGGATCAGCCAGTACCTGTCATGGAAGAACTTCTTGCGGTACTTCGCGTTGATGCGGTTCTGGAGAATCACGTAGTACTTCTTGCCGTCCTTCTTGGAGATGAAGGTTTTGGAGTACCCCAGCGCATCTGCGATGTATGGGGTGGAGTAGATCCCCCTGCCATACGCCTGGCCGCTACCTGGCTGTTAACGACAAGTGAAGATTAGCCACCGTGAGAGTTGACTGGGACTTGTCTGGAGTCAGTTGGGCGTAGGTGTCGTGTCCGTGTCGGACACTTCACACATCACGAATTCACGTAACACACACCCATGGATGCCCACACCGCCCAGTGTCAGCAGGAGAGACTTGACTTGGTTTGAAATGTGTGGCCATGAGTGTGTCTGCACACATAGCCAGACACATGGCTAGATAGCATAGCTCAGTGGGCAGAGTGGTCTACTGGCGATCAGAACGTCGTAGGTTCGACCCTTGGCCCGATGATGATGATTATTATTGTATTTATTATTATCCATCCATCATCAACCACTTATCCGAAATCAGGTCACAGGAGCTTCTCTCAGTTCTCATTGGGTGAAAGGCAGGGATACACCCTTGAAGGGTCACCAGTCCATCACAGGGTAATAAGGGGAACAGTGTCTTGCTCAAGGACACCTCGACAGTTCCGGGGCTTGAACCTGCAACATTCTGATTGCCTTATTATTATTATTATTATTATTGTTTCATATATGTTTATTGAGAAACATTTCTTTGAAAAAGGCACATTGTGCAGCATTACATGTCTCTATTATCATTCTTACAATCCTTAAGAACATGGGTGAACATGTGACATTTTATTAACGTGTTCTCATTATTGTGTATTCTGAATATACCTCATAGTGTCCCTCGATGATGCCTTCAGCACCCATCTTGGACGTCCCATGGTAGGACACAGGCCACTCCCCGGGACATGACTGTGTGCTACGCCATGATTTCCCCAGCCACTGATTTCCATCCTGGTATTTATCCAGGACCTGACGTGAGACATAAGGTAGACAAGTAATGTGTTGGATAACAGCATCTATAGGTCATGCAAGGCACACCTTTGGCTGCTCCACTGTTGCTCCGAGCCGCCGCGGCTAACGCAAGCCGCCGCGGCAGCTCGGTAGATGTGAGGCCTTCATTGTAAAGCGAGTCTATTCCCTGTTTGCTGTGAAGAGAGTGTGAGGGAAGGCACGGGGAGTACCACGTAGAGCAGATGTGGTTATTTAGAGTGCTCACTCTCCCCTGACAGGCATCAGGCAGTTAAGAAAGTGCACCTCTGGGGTGCTCTGGTGACTCAGCAGGCCGACACCCAGCACGCCAACGCTGAGGTGAATAGTTCAAATCTCCGCGTTGGGAGCGTGGGGAAGCAGCGTGGCCGTGATGCTACGAACCTACCGTAACTAAACTGCAGGTTTTAGGAAGTTTGGGACTCTGACACATGTGCCAAATCTGGGTCAAATACCGGCCATCACGTGAATACAGTAGATACACACTTGTATTTTGACCTTGACATGCTTCTAGGTTTCAACACTTCTGGGGGTCTCTGCTTTACGACTTGAGTCTAGACATGGCTGCACATCCCTCCAGGACTCCTGCGGCCAGGTGTAGTCTAAAGAGAAGGGGGTTGGGAGAACAGTATTTTCAAGCTTGATAGCAGTTGAATCGGAAGCACCTTGATGGCGAAGCGGGTCCAACCATACGGGCGTTCGTAGACTTCTCCACCTCTCCAGTATGTCTCGGTGTCTTTCAAACCACTGAAGTCGTAGTCAAATCTGGGATCGAAGAATTCGTCCTCATCAAAGATGAGATATTTATCCCGTCTCGTGTCTTCCTCCAGGGCATCGTTGATGTGGGGGTCTACGATGCCGCTGTTCTCCCAGAGTTGGTTTTGGGCAGAACATCTCAAGCGCGCATAGTTGAATTGTGAAACTTGGCTGTGTGGAAAGAGGAAATGCAAACAAGGAAACTGGCGTTTATGATTTCATCATGTTACAATGGACTTTGTCTTTTGAATACAACCTTTAATCAAAAGTTCATGAATGGAAAAATTAAAAGATTTGTTGCTAAGCCTGCAGCAGACTGTCTTTCACAGTGACACGTAACTTCAGCTATCAATAAAACAATAGCTAACAAGAATGTTCTTCTTCCAAACAGGGAGGTTCACCCAAAACAATGTCTTCATACTCAGCAGAGGAACATTCTGCACATCACGAGGCGGCTCGGATCAATAAGGATGAGCAGAGGAGCCGGAGTTGCTCTAAGTTACCTGCCCTCATCGCCATTCAGCAGGGCGGAGACGAAGCACTTGACGTTCAGGGAACATGAGTTGGATGCAGGAGCGCCTCTCGAAGAGTCGGTCTGCGAAGGCTTTTGAATGCATTGGACATTGCAAAGCACAGACAATGCCTCGATTGCGATGTCCCTGTTGATCATCTCTGAGAGGAGGTGATCGGCGGCGGGAGAGAATACTGAGGGCTCCTGACGCCCGTGTCTGATGTTCTGTGTCCGTGCTGGCTGAGCAGGAGACGAAGAAGTGATAGAGGTGCTGAGCATGGGCAGGTTTTTATAAGCCATCACTAGATTTCTTGCGACATACCGGTTCTCTGATGAAGAGGATTTTGTAAGGTAGACTTCCTCAATAATGGCAATGCCCTGGGATTTTTTTGAAGTGTTTGTCAAGCCCCGAGGACTGTTCTTGCATCACAGTGAAGAATCTGACAAGTCAGATTCCGATGCCAATCATCCCTTAAGGTGAGGCCTGATGCTGCCTCGTATCAGCAGCAGAGCATGGCCAGGATGAACTAGACTGGTGAGCCAACATGAACATAGTGCTTCTTAATGGCCGTTCTCATCTCTGCTGTATCTTGATAACACCAGAAGCTCACAGGAGGGCACAGTGGAGCTGTGGCCTCACAGCAGGAGGGTCCTGGGTTTGAATCCCATCCTATGTCCTCTCTATGTGGATTTTACATGTTCTCCTCGTCTGTGTGGGTTTCCTCCAGGTGCCCCAGTTTCCTCCCACCATCAAAACAGACATGTCAGGGTTAATACTCCTGCCCAAGCCCCTGAGCAAGGCAACAGGAAAAAGAACTGGAGTTTGCCCCCGGATGCTGCAACTCTTCACTGCTCCTATACAATAGGATGGGTCAGATGCAGACAAAACTCATTGTGAGAATACAAAATCAAATCAAGAGGCTTTCCTCTTCTTCCCTCTTCTTGTTGATAATCCATGATTGTAAGAAGCCCAGGTCCGGTCTAGATTATGTCTGGACGGTGTATGGTCAATGTTCAGACTAGTGGCCAGTGTGTTAGGGGGACAGTCCATGCTGGTGTCTATCATGAAAAATCCTGGATATTGGAAGTCCACCTTCACTATTCTGTTGGGGTCCAGTGACATGTGTGGCTCAGGTGTGCTGAAGTAGCGTCACATGACATGTGAGGATAAATGTCATGAATCAGTCTTGAATCCCTCCTGTCCTCTGTTTCCAGCTGCAGAGGGCTTCTTATATGAGACTCACTGATGTGATTACTCACTATTGACAGGCAAATTAAAAGTAGTGGCTTGTGGCTGTGAATGGATCCGTGAATTACAAGCATAGCAAGATTTATGAGACCTGACAACCTGCGTCTGGGAATGATTTCGGTCTCAGGAATCAGAATGAGACCATGTCCTTTGATTGTCTTTGATTCACCTGCGGTGACAAAAGGCCACAAGTCTGGTGAGATAAGGAGGGTAGTGAGATGAGCTGTTCAGTAAGCAAAACCAGGGTTTGGTCTATGTCCAAAAAGTGCACGCCGAGTACAGAGCAGTCTCAGTGACAGACTCACCCGAGGATGCCATGGGTTGGTTCTGAGGTTCTGAGCCTGTCCTTTGTTTGGGTGGTTGGGATTTTTGCCTCTGTGCTGCCAAGAGGAAGTGAATCTGTAATATATTTAATGGGAACGTAGCCCTAGATATGCATCATAGTGCTAAGCTGATTTTTCTGTTCCACCTGGGGTGATCCAGACGTGACACTCCTTAGAGACTCCTAAAAGAATTATTATGACAAAGCACCTTCAATCAAGGGCTACACCCAAGACTGTAGAATGACAGATTTATCTTAGAAGAAAACATGAAAAGTCTCAAATTCTGCATGAAACAGATCAAAATCATCTCAAAGTTTCCCCACAATAAATAAATAAAATCAAGACCTCTTATCAAGCAGTGGCATAGCTCAGTGGGCAGAGCAGCCATCTGGTGATTGGAAGGTTACAGGTTTGATCCCCGGTCCTGCAGAAAGCATGTCGAGGTGTCCCTTGAGCAAGACACCGGTCCTACATGGTGGTTGCTCACTGCTCCTGTACAATGGGATGGGTTCAATGCAGAGGATTGTAAATTCACCCTACTGGGACAAATAATGGATTTAAAAATACTGTGACATTATTGGCAGCATGCTAACCAGTCTGCTAAAGGGTCAACGCTGCCACGAACATTTCAATACAATTAATCAAATCAAACGTCTAATAACCGTATTATCTCCAGCCGTGCTTATCCTGGTATGAGACGGTACACGGATTTGTTCTTTTAAAGCGCTTTTCTAGTCCGGCGACCACTCTAAGCCAGATGGAGACGGGAGATGCTTGTATAATGGGAGATGGACGATGAATATGGAGTTGCTAGGCAAGAGATGCAGAGCAGGACCAAAAAGGAGGTTTATGGGGTCAGGATGAAATGGGGATAGATGATCCGCTGTGGTGACCCCCAACGGGAGCTGAAGTAGTGCAGTTGTAGAAATGGTGAGTGGGAGGGTGGACACGGCAAAATTCAGAAACGAACCTTTCAGGGAATCAATAAGCCGGAGGTGCCCCCTGCCGACAAAAATAAAGCAATGTGGGGAATAACACGGTAGAATGGGCTCTATCTCCGCCGTTAATTTGTCGTATCTAGGAGGCCTTGGAAGATAGTGAATGATCTTTACAGAATGGCCTGGATGAGATCATATGTTTGACATTTCTCATCACATGTCCTCCTGTGGTCCTGTAGGAAACGACAGGCCGCGTCATGTTAAAAGCGGCATCCTGCACCTTTAAATGTTTGAAAGGCCCGTACGCGCGGCCTATTTCTCCTCCTGGCGATCCCACAAGTCAGTGCGGTGAAGATGGCGGTGCTGTTGGAGCGGAGTTTCGTTGAAATATGTGGATATGAGAGGGAAACGCTTAATAGATTCCGAGAAATAACAGTAAATCTGGGTACGGAGTTCAAAGCATTGATATTGCTGTTAAGCGTTTATTCACGGGTTTGGTGGGGGTTGCCAAAATGTAGGGGGATGTAGTCAATTGGGAATACTTGCTAGCAGTGTATGCTAATAAAGCTAGCGGGGTTGATCCTAGTGGTACACTGAGGCCTTGGCGTGTTTGCTAGTTGCTAGTGTGGTACCATGCCAACATGAGGTCCCTTGCTCCCTAGCTGTTTTTTCCTGTCAACTCGTATCTGTGGAAATGTTTGATATGTCTCCCTTTTTCAGGGAGGGGGTATAGTTGGTATATGTTTAAGTTAGCATGTGGAGCAAGAGTTCAACGTTATGGCACCATGCCTTTTGAATTGAAACTGTCAGTAGGGGTATCTACTCAGCTGTCAACGTATTAGCTGGATACAATGTCAATTTCATTTAGCAGACGCATTTATCCAAAGCGACGTACATTTGAGAGTTAGCATAACACAATGGCTACTTCTTTGACCTGTACAATGTGAACATACATAGTCTTGTATTATGTTACTATATATATATATTTGTAATTTAATTATTTTGCTATCCTCATAGAGTTGTGTGCTGTAAATTGTGTTTTGTTCTGTACACACTACATCAATTGCACGGCTGTCCATCTCTGGGAGAGAGATCCTGCCATTGTTGCTCTCCCCGAGGTTTCTTCCTATTTTTCTCCCTGTTAAATGTTTTTTTTAAAGGTGTTATTCCTTACCTGATGTAGGGGTGTCTAAGGGCAGGATGTTGTGTTAATGTAAAGTCCACTGAGGCAAAGCTTCGATTTATAATAATGGGGTATACAAATAAAATTGACTTGATGTGTCATATGGCTAGTGTTACTGTTGAAAGGTCATTAGCAGCGATAAAAGTGAATGATTCTTCTCCATAGGTCTCAATGCACTTCCTGGCGGGGTCAAGTTTCCTGACAGTGCTGGAGGTTTCCATTATCAAGACAGTGGGAAGCTGTTGTCCATTACTAGCAACAGGTTCATTCACTGGTGAGTGATATGTATATATAAATATATATAACCCCATTGTGGTTCTGCCTTGAAGACAGCTGTCATTTTCCTTTAGACATTCATAAGGAGAAAATTCAAGTTCGTTCAAGTTTTATGCCTCATAGAGAACGACTGAAGACAACTTATTTTAGCAAACATTCAAATGAAACAAAATGTTTCCTCAAATTGTTTTTCGCGGTATCCATTAACACTTTGAGTGTTGTGTGTGTGTGTTGTGTGAGAGCAGTGTCTGTAGAGCCACCCCATTAGCTGAGTTGTATTCTGGTTCATCCAAGTATGGGTCATTGCTGGATTTTTTTCCAAAACATCATCAGTAATTAAAAAGTTGTTTGGTGGAGACGTGCTGAGATCTTTTTGACAGTCCAATCACCATTAGGTACAACAGCCGAGTGTATTGTCATATATACAGCCACAGTGCTTTTCCGGGTGTTGCAGGATTTGCTCTTCATTGATCAAGAGTCAAATTTAACTCTTGATTTCTTGGAGTTGTTCGGCCACACAGGGGCATCAATAAAATGTCTTTGGACCACAGAAGTGAGTGAGGTTTCTAAAGCTGGCTATAGCAGAAGAGATGACATTGGAAAGTCTGAAATCACACACATGGAAACCCTATGACTAATAAATGCAGATACGGATGAAAATTGGTGTAGAGTTACTTCAAAAAGGCCCTGCGATATAATTGTGAACTATCCGGGATGTTTCCCCATCTTTCACTCAATGAACGCTGGGATAGACTCTGACCTCACTTTGGATAAGTGGTTGATAATGGGTGGATGGTTACTTTAAAAGAAAACAAAGAGAAAAAAAACCAAAGCAATTCTACAATTCAATATACTTTGTAAAAGTATATTGATTAAAAACGTATTGTAAGACTTGAGTTTGTTTGCTTTGGTCTTAATGAGGAGTCTTGGGAGAGACATTGCCCAACAAAACATAGTTGCACCTGTTTTGGCTGTAGATGTAACTGTTGCTGAAAGTCATCCGTGAGCTTGGTCTGACATATGTGTACTTGTTTGCTAGAACTAACAGCTTTGCCTTATTCTTAATATAGTGTATTGTTTTTTTCAGCAGTCCCTGCCATATGTTGACTAAAATGCATCCATCATCAACCGCTTATCTGAAATCGGGCGGCGGGGATGTTGACTAAAATGAGCTGCTTAAAATATCTTCATGATTTGAAAATCCACAGATTGAGTCTTGTCATAAATGTTACGGATAAAAAGTATTAGATTAGTTTAGGTGTGAATCTTATTGGTGAAATTCTTAACACCTCTGTTAACATATTATGAAATATTTTACCTGGTTAATTCACCATTCATTGTTAGATTCACTTCTCATTGAATACTCTGTTAAAAAGGCTTTATACACAAAATTCAAGTTACCCTAATTCAAAACTTATTGCATTGCTTCTAGGTCTACATCAGGGGATACGGTGCAGTTAGTGGAGCAGTCACTGGACATCAACCTGCTGAATAATGCAGTCAAGCTCAAGTTTCCCCACTGTACCCTGCTGCCTGGTGGGGTGAACATTCAGGAGACCATGAACAATGTCATCATCCTCATCACTACCAACCAGAGTGTGCACCGTGTGGTGCTGCCTCACCCCTCTCGCATGTACCGAAGTGTGAGTTGCCTTAAAGATAGTATGTTAAGAAATTAGTTGCCTATTTTTAGTGAAAAAGAGGAAATTGTTTTTTTGGGGGGGCAATGCCCACTAGAGCCCTGTAAGGGGCTGTTTTCTTAATCTTACTCCTGCTGCCCACTGTTGCTGTACAATAGGATGGGTTAAATGCAGAGGACAATTTCATTGTAATAATGCAATGACCAAATAAATGGTAAATTGACAAATTTGTATATAGTGCTTTTCTAGTCTAGCAACCACTCAAGGCACTTTATGATTATCTTTGCATTTACTTGAAGATTGGATTAAGGTCAGGGGTCCTTTCCTAACAGTGGGAGCGAACGCACTGATTTCTAGGCACATACTCTACCTTAATACCTGAACATTTTTTCAGATGTCACACTTGTCTTTCTTTGCTCGTGTATTTTGACAGCCTGCTTTGATCTTCTTTTTAATTTAATTTGTTGGCTCCATCCTTCTGGTTAGCGTTAGATTAACTTTAGGACCTGCAGTTTAGATTTTGACTACCTACAGCAAAGTTAACGCTGCCCCCCCCTTCTGTGAGATTTGTGTGGGGATCGATGGGATCCTAATGCAGTCGTCTACTGCCCGTCCCCTACGAATATGCTCTCCTTGTGCAGGTTCGCCTGACTTTTTGTAAGCTAGTGAAACTTAAGTGAGCAACAGTTTTTCAAGCTCAATAATCCAGGTAGTCAACAAAGTCAAAATAGTAGCATCAGGTCATCTCAACATAAGTTTAAAACTGAACAGGAGTACGGTTCAATATTCATCTGAATGTCATCCTCAGCTCTCAGTTCAGTATGTGACCCACCCAGCTCCCCTTTAAAGCAACAGAGATGTAAATTAAGGTACTCACAAAGATTGGGACAAAAAATGAAAGCATGGATGAAAGCAAAATGTCTTTTCAAGCTCAATAATAAGTGAACAAGCATCTCTTCTGTATGTTTTTCTCATGTTATTTTTTTAATGACTTGAGTGGTTGTGATGCCCATTGAACTGTTGCACTATTTTTATGAAAA
The DNA here is from genome assembly GCA_900302585.1 of Regalecus glesne. Lineage (NCBI taxonomy): Eukaryota > Metazoa > Chordata > Actinopteri > Lampriformes > Regalecidae > Regalecus > Regalecus glesne. Next base: position 14,852 of record OMLC01035386.1, read on the forward strand.
AAATCTTAATAGGGAATCAACAAGCAAAATAATATTTGTTGAGCAGGTTGCACATTGGTCTGAAAATATACAGTTTATCTGCAACTCGTGTAATACAATGAATTTGTAAAACAAATATAATTTCTGAAGAAAGCTCATTTGGACAAACATTTGCAAATTTTACTATTTCAAATCTGAGTGTTTTGAATTGCTACAGTTAAGCAGTAAGAAGTTATTTGCTGTTGAAATTGAATTTCAAACAAATATGTGACATAATTCTCTCAACTACTTTTGAATTGCTGCCTAAACATCTAAAGCCACACCGATTCTGGCAGTCTTGTTGCTGTAATGCAATCAAGAAGTATAAAAAGGAAGGCGGAATGGCTTCCACGTTTATTCTAAGTGCAACTTAAAAACATCAACCAACATTTTTTTCTCATGTAGCCTCTTCAGAGAATGAAGTAAATTTTCTTACTCTGATAGCTTATTTTCCTTTTTTTTGGTGTTGCACATGTGGATGGGGCATCGAGACGCCACCTCTTGTTTCCATGTTTTGAGCTCACAGCTACTAAATTTATCTAACTATAAACTCACTTTCAGTTCACTGTTCTAGTTGGTAGTCTAGCAGCTGCATTTTGAACCAACTGTTTGTGATTTAAGGTCTTTGATTGAGACGAGAGTAGAGAGAGTTACAGTAATCTAGACAGGACAAGTTGAAAGTCTGAATTGATATTTCAAGATCCTTAAAAGAAAAGATGTATCTTTTATCAATATTTCTTAATGAAGAAATAAAATTGAACAACCTTAGTAACATGGTGATCAAAAGACATTTTCTGGTCAAATATGATACCAAGATTTTTAGCAGTAGGTTTGATGTTTCAATGAAGTGGACTAATAAACTGATCAACTGCAGTGTCAAAGTTCTTGGGACCAATACAGAGAACTTCAGTTTTGCCAGGGTTCAGATGAATAAATTTGCAACTCTTTAAACTCATCAAACCAATAAAACTGCCTTCATTCAACACAAGTTTTTATATATGAGTGATATACATATAATGCCTTCATTGGTTTGAAGATATTATTAGTGTACAGGATATAAACGCACTCATTTACACAAGGTGGTGTGTCTATATGATTAATTTTATTAACATGATTTTAAGACATGTGAATTTACTCTGCCTAACAACTTTGTTCTCTCCAACCTCCCCTTTTCTTCAACCTCCCCCCTCCATCCACTAGGAATTGGTGACAGAGCTCCAGATGCAATCCATATTCACTGACGTGGGCAAGCTGAGCCTTCAGGACCCTGCCCACAGTGCCATCATCCCCACAGTAGCAGGTCAGACTGGTGGTCCAAGCACCTCTACAGCCTGGCTCAGCCATCAGGGAGAGTGTCACTACGCTGTGGCTCTGCCTGCTGGTGGTATCTTAGTCATCACCCTGCCTCCGTATGATACACAAGGTAAGGTATAGGGGCTGTCAGCACTCTGCTAATGTTTGATATGAATAGATTAAGGGATTCAAACTGACAAAAGTAAAATGGTCTAAAGACATGGATTTATTTCTACCATGCCAAATGACAGAAGTGAAAAAAATCTTGTATTAATCCTGGTTTCATAAGAGCTTGTGAGCTAATTAAGTTCTTGTGAAAATTCTCTGACAATTTTATCTGAAACTAGTACAACCTGATTACTGTTTAGAGTGAATGTCAATGGTGGTCCCAGGCTTCATGAGATTAGTATTACTTGAGCTTTCTAAAATAGGTTTTGGGCAGATTCAAACCATGTACATGTGATGAGAAGTGTCTCCTTGATGAAGAGACTCGCCTATTAATTCCTTTAAATAATGTTATATTACAGATTTTATAGATACAAGTGAATCTCAGTAACAGCCACAGTCATCCATCCCCTCATTCCTCAAATATTAAACTTTCTAAGCCTTTTTTCAAACGTGTGATGAGTTGTTACATATGGCCTTTGTGGGATGGTGTTGTATTAAGCATAATGTTTTTTTGATCACTCTTCAAAGCAATTGTTATAAGAGGGTGGTCTTGGACCACCAGACTCTATTACTGAGAATCAAGTGGGATTGTTGCAGTCCCAAATTAAATCTATGCTGCCTGTGTGTATAACAAACATTCTTAGAAAGAGTTTGTGATACCTTCTGTCTTAAAGAGAGTGATCGGCCATATCAGCTTTCCATCTGAGGCTCATTCAACTGTCTATATTTAATATATCATTACATCAGTTATGCCATAATTGTTATTTCCTATAGGGATGGTCAATGGGATGTTATTTGACATACCCTGTTATCAGTTGGAGGCACTGGTGGGCTAAAGAACCTCATACATTATTGTAAAGTATTGAGCAGTGTACAGTACTCATTGGTTTTTCGTATAGAATTGGAAATTTTCTCAGTAATACTTTAAAAGATATTGACATGGTTAACCGCTGTATTATTATCGGTTGTCCAAATCATTAAGCAAAAGGCTCCATTTTGAGTTTTTGTTCCTGAATGATTCTGAAAGAAGGAGACTTTGGCTGAAAGCTATTAATCACAAAAATTACTTCCCAACTTCAGAATGTGATTTGAGGGTTTACAGAATTCACTTAATTAAAGTTTACAAGAAAGTTTACAATTTTATTATTTAAAGACATTTCTCGATTTGACATTCTTTGGCTATTTTGAATTTAAAATATGAAGAGTCTTTAATATTCCCTTAACTGAGCCTTGGCTAGGCCAAAATTAGGCCAATGGAATAGGTCTAAATATAATCAGTCAAATTAAAAGGTCTAATCAAAGGCACATCAATGCACATAATTGGATCTCAGTGCTGCTAGATTCCTTCTTAGAATGTCTTGGTATGAGATTAACCGAAAATAATCTAAATTTGATAAGATATATAATATATTTGTGTTTAAAGCAATATGAAATAATGCTGATATATAAAACTTCAAAATATAATTGTATCTTTTTTGTGTGGCAAAACTAGATATTTATAGTAAGTCCACATCCTTTTAACAGCTGATTCCATGGCCATGTTTGGTCTTTTTTGCCCACCAGTTGTAATGTCCACATGTAGAAAATGAAGTGTTTTTGTTATGACAACCATATTCATAAATGTGTTTTTCTTGTAATGGTTTCCCTGGTGGCACGTAAACCAAAAACAGTAATGTTAATTGCTATGCTAGGACTCCCCTGTTACTACTACCACTATTCATGCGCTTATATTAAATCAATATAAGTGCACAAATAAAGGGCAAAGTCCCCCTCTTGTGGTGAAAGATGATTTATATATATATATATTTAAAGGAATGGTTCAACAAAGCCCTAAAATTGCACCATCTGGACTGCTCTTATCAAACTGTTGCACGTTTCTTGGATCCAGGGACTGTTTCAGTAGTGGAGTTTAAGAGGAGCACAGTGATGCAGAGACTCGCCGGTTGGATGCCCACAGCCATCCGTGGGGAGCAGAGCCCTGAGGACCTGGCCCTCAGCCTGGCTGTCAAAGAGCTGGAGGACGACTCCTTTATCTTTGCCCTCTGCCAGGATCACAAACTGCGCATGTGGTCCTTCAGGGTTGGTACCATACCTGTAACATTAGAGTTTCGCTTGTTAACTCTTGTGTTATCAGTATTGATGTCCCTCAAATGTTTTACTGCATTTTAAGTAGTGTATATTAGTTTTCTAGAATACATTTTACTTTTGGTTTTATCTATCATTTGATTGTGTCTGCTTTAATACTTATTGCTATTTAATTTTATCTTGCTTTTTACATGCTTTTATAAAGTTAAGAAAGTGCTGCTTTTGTTTGCAATTATTTTCTCGATGCTTTCTTGGCCAGTGCTGTCTTGAAAAAAGGATTTAATTTCAGTGAGACGAACTAAACAAATACACTTCTTAACTAGAATTGAGAATTTTGCCTTCAAGAGCATAATTTGGCTACACCTGTGCACCAGGGGTGGTATAGCTCAGGAGATGGTGGGTCATCAAGTAATTGGAAGGTTGCGGTTTCGATCCCTAACTCCTTTATAAATCATGTTGATGTGTCATTGAGCAAGACACTGAACTCCTAACTGCTCCCTGGGCGCTGCAGCTGCCCACTGCTTCTATACAGTAGGATGGAGAAGAAAAATTTAATTCTAAGAATACATGACCAAATAAAGTAGCTTTCCTTTCCAGATGTGCTCTGAACATTAAAGGGCTTCAGTCTAACCATTAGAACCAAAACTACTGGTGTTACCTGCTCAAAATGACATGGGGGAATGAATATCTGTACAAATCAGTGAAGTCTTTCCAAATACCATCTCTAAACAAGGCCATATATAGATTCTGAACATTACTCTGAGGTATTTAATATTATGCACCTTAAGTGGGAATTTATGCTTGTAACTTCCATTGCTTGCCTGTTGACTCAGCATTAAGACTTGTCTTGTTTTAATGCTTAATGTTTTCTTTAAAGCATTACAAAGATCTGTTCTTCTCTCCCCCCCTTAGGGCCAGGCCTGTTTGATGGAGGTTGATATGCTGGAGTACATGCCAACCTGTAAAGGGGTGAAGCGAGCGGCAGGTCAGGCCCACAAGCTGCGACTAGCTTTCTCCTCCACCACAGGCCTTTGTCTGGCTGTCTACCTAGCCATGCCCCAGAGAGGACAGTTCACAGTGCTGCAGCTGGTCGCCACAGACAACAACCGTTACAGTCTGGACCACATATCCTCCCTCTTCTCCACACAGGTAAGAAGGCCATTTAGTCAACCAGAATGCCTCCAAGAGCAGTTATGTATACCAAATCATGAGCTTCTGCATTATTTAATTTGCTGGACAAACCAAGAACTAGTTGCCATCAGAATCTGCCAGATTTTGGCATCACTATTGACTTTTAATTTTGCTAGTGGTCAGGGGTAATATGTGACAGAAGAGTACTAACAAGACTCACAGGGAAGGTTTGGAAGATGGCAGCGAGTCCAGCTATGTTATATGGTTTGGAGATAGTAGTACTGAGAAAAAAGACAGGGGGAGGAGCTGGAGGTGGCAGAGTTGAAGACGGATTTTGTTGAGAATGATAAAAAAAAGGAAGGATGGCATAGCTCAGTGGGTAGAGCGATCATCTGGCAATCGGAAGGTTGCAGGTTCGATCCCCACATCTGCAGAGAAGCGTGTCGAGATGTCCTTGAGAAAGATACTGTTCCCCTAATTGCTCTGCCCTGTGATAGATTGGCGACCTATACGGGGTGTACCCTGCCTTTCGCACAATGAGAACTGAGATAGGCTCCAGTTTCCCCGCAACCCGATTTCGGATAAACGGTTGACAATGGACAACTCAGGATTGTTTGAAGACGGACAGCAAGAGAGTCAAGATTGAGATGGTTAGCCATGTGTGGAGAAGAGATACTTGGTATTTTGGGAAAAAGATGCTAATTATAGAGCTGCCAGGCAAGAGGAAAAGTGGAGGTTTATGGATTTGGTGAGGGAGGACAGGCAGGTGGCTGGTGTGACAGAGGATGATGTAGAGGACAGGAAGAGATGGAGATGAATGATCCACTGTGGGCTGCTCCCATTAGGAGTTGCCAAAGTAGTAATAGACTGTTGACTTTTGATTAGCAAGAAATTGAATACCTTTGACTTAGATTGATTTTTTGTTTCCAAGGTTCAGAATGTAATGAAGAAAGTATAATTGTCCTTTTTCAAATGGGTCAATAGCCTGTGTGTTTGTTTATGGGAAATGTTTGTCTTGAGTGTGTGGCCATTTCTCTTTGTCCAGGAGACACTGGTGGACTTTGTCCTGACTTCCACTGACATTTGGGGGCTCTGGGTGGATGATTCCAATACCACTGTGGTCAAATACATCAACTTTGAACAGTGAGTAGGATGGTCAGATAGAGAGTAAATCATAATGAGCTGATTTGGATGTTTACAGAGTATGGGATTGTGGGGCATGGTTATCATTATATTCATTTAAGCTCTGAAGCACAAGTTGTAAGGGACAATCACATTAATCACCTCACATAATCATATCCCGTTAACGATCATCCTTTTTGTTTGATTTGAATCAGCCTGAGGTGATAAAGCCAGCCTTTATGGTACTTCGAGCAAGTTAAAATGAACACAATGACCTATTTTCTGACACAATTCAACCTAAGCATCTGTGATGTGTAATATGACTTTGACATAGTTTAATGGAGTGTATAACCCATCCTCTGTGTTTATCAGCAACACAGCAGGCCAATGGAACCAGGTGTTTGTTCAGCCCCCACCAGAGGAAGAGGTTCACATAGGAGTAGACCAGGACCCCAGGGTAAGATCAGCCTAGTACTACCATAACACTGCTAAACATTAAAAACTTAATAGTCTCTTGATTTAGACTGACAATTTGGTATAAGTGTCTTTGGATAACAGATAAATAAAGAGAGGTTACAGGTATGATTAAGTAGAAAAGCCCTAACCCTAATTAGGTGTTTTGATTGAGCATGGACAGCACTTCTTTCAGATGGAGGAGATGGGCCCTGAGTTTGGATTTCTTTCATGTATACACTGCTCTTCTGACTTCCCTTTTCAAATAATGAATAATATTGTTAATCTGGGGGCAAGAGTTGGTTAACAAAAATGATGTGGTATTGGGGGAGCTGTGGTAACCAGCACAGAAGTGCTCTCAACATTGAACCTGTTTTATATCAGAATGTCATCTAGGGTTGAAAAAGCTACGTTGTTGACATAACAAAGAGGAAAAAAGATTCCTCATATCTTTGCAGCAAATAATTGTGATCGATTTTGACATATTACTTAGCAGAATAATCTGTACTGATGATGATTGTTTATTTGGTCTATTTGACCAGGAGACCTACCTGGAAGTGCTTTTCTCCCCTCTACATTTCACTGCATTTGCTATAGTCAAGGCTCTGCAGGTAAGAGCATCTTGTCTTTTCTCTCTGTCTTGTCTCCTGCTCTAAGGTTGATAAACAGTGGTACTCTTCATCACTTTTCATTCATGATCTTTCACCATTGTGTAATGGATCTCTAATCTCCTTTTCCCATCTATCTGGTGCTGTTGATAACTGCAACAGCAGATGAACTTTGCCATTTTCTAGTTGCCTTTACATTTCGTTCCAGTGAAAAATTTCAGAAAGTAATCTGGCATTCAAACAAAAATTAATGTGTGCCATCATATAAGTGTAATTGATCTTGGGTAGTAATACCCCCTGCTATATCTACTCGATGCCTCCCAATGTAATACTAGGCTAATGTGTACTTGTTTATTGTAGATCTACAGAAGAGGTACAGATAGAATTGTTGATATGTCCTGGGAAACCCTGAAGAAGGAAGTCACACTAGCAGTGGAAAACGAGGTAAACTGTTGAATATTGAGAACCACTTTTTACTGTCATGAAAGCACAAAGGCTGTCATTGAACATGAGAAATATCAAATTTGCATACTCTTGCTCAAGGATCAGTGGTTATAACTTCACAATTTTCAAATTTTAATCCAACATCGTTAACTGAGAAGTGATGCATGCTTTTAAAAATGTAAAAAGTTTTACTTATTAACATTTCAATGTTTTGGTGAAAATACATTAAGAAAATCTAATACAAGTTTGATTAATATATTTGACTTCTGGAATAGCTTGGTTGCATTCTGGCCTTCTAGTTTACATTAAAATTTATACCAAGTGGCACTGCAATTCCACATACGGCTCCTCTTGTTTGAAAGTAATTCACCTCTTCTGGTTTTGACACATAACTACAAATTGGGAGCTTCATCTTCCCTTATATAGTTAGTATATTTTTATCTTTAGGTTATGAATCTGTTGGAAAACATTTCTCTATAGCTTTCCCACTGTCTTCATCTCTCTTTCCATCTCTTTCCTCCAGCTGCAGAACAGTGTGACTGAGTTTGAGTTCTCTCAGGAGGAGTACCGGCAGCTACAGATGGAATTCTGGTCCAAATTTTATGCATGTTGCCTCCAGTACCAAGAGGCCCTGGCTATGCCACTGGGCCTGACAGTCAACCCACACACCACCATGGTTTGCCTGCTCAAAAAGGTAGGGAACCCCACCAGTGATAAAACTTTGACCATGTCGTTAAATCCCAGTTTATTTATCATCATTCTACATAGGTCCAGAATGTAGAAGATTTTACACAAAATTACTGTAATCTAAATATTATTTGTATGACACTCATCTAGAAGATAAGTTTAGGAGTTGCACACAATCTCTGTGAAGTAGTTTGGGAAATCTTTTACGTTTTTGTGCTGATTAAACAATTTTGGGCAATATGGACCAGTCATATTAGTCAGTTGCTATCAGAAAATTTCTTATTGAACATGGACCGGTATCTTAAAGTTCAGTCAAGAAAATAAGATCCAGTAGAATGTTACATTCAGAATAGATTTTTTTTAACGTTTTGCATATGCAGAAATCTCTTAGCAGAAGTCTATTTCTGTTTTACTGAGTAATAAATTACTTGAAGATTGGTGAATTTAAAGGAACATTTCTAGTTGTATATGGTGCCCTTCATTTTGAGGTTGTCCCTCAAGAGATGTTGTTAAACACAAAACTGAGCTGAACCATTTCAGTGAGAGCTTCATAATTATATCTACTATAGTAAATCGTGTTTAGGAGTAATAGTTGTCTCATGTGTTGTCAAATGGAACCAAGAAACAAAGCAGTGTTCAATGCATGATATATATGAAAACACGTGTAAAACTACAAGCACCATTTGAATGACTTCAGCCACATGATCAATTGAATGACTGGACCAAAAGGCTTGATGTCTTCAGAAACTGTCTTAGCTCACACACAGCCTAGATCACAAAGCTGCTGTCACAAATAGAACTCCAATGCCCTCATGACCTCTGTCTAACATGACTCTCCCCCATCCCTCCCAGGGCTTTGAGTCCTACCTGCTTCCTTGTTTTGCTGTGGACCACCTGTATCTCTCCTATGATGACTACCTTTTCTCAGAGGATGAGACATCAATAACTGAAGGTAGGAAAGCTTTTTTTCAACACTGTTCAATGGAATGTAGGAGCTCCCCAAACCTATTCCCCATGACTGGTTAATTCAGAACTGGAACATATTGGTTTCTATGTTTGTGGTCCTCATATATAAAATGATGTGCAAAATAATCTAAAATTTAAGATTTGTTGACCTTGTGGCATTTTAGAATGGTTTTAAAGTACATTCTGTCTTCATTTTTTCATTCATATACGTGAAACAGCCTACTGCATAAAATAGAGAAAAGATCATTTGAATTACTGGATTATTTTACTCCTTATTGATGAAGCACTCTACCCTCTGTGGCTTCCTTGAAGAAGTGTGTGCGCACATGTGTTTGTGTGTGTGGGTAATGTGTGTTGCATCTTGGCTGCAATATAATTAAAGGTTATCCCTCAATGTACTTGCCAACAATTTGATAAAGGTATGATGATGATTTTCCATTCGTACAGTCACTTGCTGATGGATAGGCTGTTCTAAATATTTAAAAACCTTGGGATTTATCTGTAAGGTGTGTGTCTCTGTGTGTTCTTGTTTTCTTATCATAAATATTACCTTCAGACCCTGAGGTTGGCCGAGATATTCTGCAGCTAGTTCAGTGTCTGCGGTTGGTGAGTGATGCTGTGTCTGGAGACATGGCCTATGAGATGGAGAAGGCTCTGGAACATCTTCATTCACCAGAGAGGGCTGCAGAACTGGTCCTGGAGAACATGCTGGCCAATGACAAGTCAGTACACTCTGTACCATGCTCTCTGACCAATAAGGTGTGTGTGCGTGCGTGTGTGCGTGCGTGTGTGCGTGCGTGTGTGCGTGCGTGTGTGTGTGTGTGTGTGTCAGTCAAATGATCTTGCTTTTCAACCTGTCATAATATGTCAGTAAGTCTCCTTTCAGCTCATTATGTTTATATCAATGATGGGGATTAAGTAAAGCATTTCGTGTAATTCCGCACTCACTATCTAACATGTTCAATTAATTAGAGCCAGGGGTAATTTTATAGATACAGAGCATCTTGATTTTTTTATGTTGTTTTTTTGACTAAGTATCAACCAGTTCCCATGCAGTTCATATATTTGATCACTGATGGAAATCCTCATGCCCATTCAAGACCCTAAGAACTGGACTAGGACTGGAAATCTGAAATGAACTGTTTGTTGGAATTTGTTATACTCTGGACAGAAACCATGTGAAACTCATTAAAGTAGTCTTGTGGAATAGAGTTTTAAAAATATTTTAAGTGATCTGACTTTGTTAGTTTGCATATAAAAGTAACTTGACTTGTGTTGAAGAGGTGATCACATAAATCACCTTGAACATCACATAGAGGTAGTAGTACATTAATAATATACGAGTTGGCATGTAAGGTTGAGAATAACATTAATATACACATTTAAGTCTGTATTCTTCCTCCCTAATCCAGTGAAAATGTGATTGAGGACATCCAGAACAAACTTCAGGACATCCGAAACCCCACAGCAGCCATGATTGTCCTGCTTAGAGAGATGGACCTGGAGACTGACTCAGAGACAGGGGGGGAGGTTCCCCTCACACCAGGTAGGTGCAAATTTTTTGTAAAAAAAAAAAGAAGAGCTTTACTTTTGGTTGCCTGTGCAAAGGCCTGTGATATTCTGTTGGCCAGCCATTTCAGTTGTCCCACCCACTTACAGTTGTTAATATCAAGAGTTGAGTATACAGATGTTGGTATCCTCGATGGTATTCGTTTTGGTAGCCAGCTAAAACAATTTGATAAATGTTTAAGTAAATTTATGACGGCGCTGCCTAATGTTTTTTGAATTCACATACAAGTGTTAGAAGTTTATTTAAATTTGGTTTTGCTTTCTTAGGTTGTTAGGCTGGGTTTTCATGTGTAGCCCCCTATACATTAGCACAAGGCATTTAACATCAGATCCTGCGTATAATTGACCATATGGTCCTGAGTATTTAAATTGATTTGGATTAGGGGAAACACATAGGAAAAAACATATTAGAAAATAAAAATCAGGGAGTGCAACAGAGTAGGAATCCCTCTTCAATGATGAATAGACATATAAATAAGGTAAAATTTGTCAAATCTATTATTTTACTTTTAATGGCAAGATATAATACTTTGTTTGAAGGGTTCTTTGGCAATATTTCCCAAGAATATCTTGCAAATAAAATACTGATTAATTTATCAAGTTTCCTTTACTCCTTTATACTCTCTTTATTTTTAGTCAAGCGGATGGAAAAGAGGAAGGGACAGGGTATGCAACATTCGTGAAGGAAGGTTCTGACCTTGGAGACAATAGAATTAGTTCAACTATCTGACTAAAACCATACACTGTAAAAATGAGAAAATTGACACATATCTGCAATAAGAAAATAAAAATATTGAATTTAATAATGTACTCTTGTTTGGTCCTGGTCTTGTCCCCCCCAGGTCAGAGCCTTGATGTACGGATCAACCTGTCCCAGCTGTACAGCAGCAGTGCGGCGGTTATGGTGGTGTGTCAAGCTGTCTGCCAGGTTGCTATGACCCGAGCCCTGTTCTGCCGAGACCTGCTCATACTTCAAAAGCTGTACCTCCGCCTGGGGGAAAATGTGAGAGGACTGCACACATGTACATGCACATTAACACACAATCGATTGACATTTAGCGAATAACCTTTTGTTTGTATGTCACAAAACAAAAAACTGATGTCTTCTCCACATAACAAAAATGACCTGTGCTTCATTTCCTTATTCTGTACTGGCTGTAAATGTGTAAAAGTTCAGATTAAGCATTGGTTATGTTATTGATTGTCATTCTTATCAAATCCCAGATCTTGTTAATATAATAAACTTGTTTGTAAACCTGTTCTGTGATTAACCTGGTGTGTGCATTTGTGTCAGGTATTCCTAGGTGGAGGGGGGCAGCTGTTGCAACTCCAGCAAGACCTGATCCCCCGGAGCTCCCACCTCCTATCATCATATCACCTCCTCAAACACATCAGCCAAAGCATGGCCTCCTCTGTTCCCATGGACACTATGTGAGCACCAGCCACACAGAACATCCTGAAACGGACAAATCCTCAAACAGCTTTGCAGTCACATTATCTATTAACTACTTTTTATAAACCTATAGAATGCAATTACAGTTATGAGGTCAGCATGATCATATCAAACAAAATCATTGTAAAGAAAAGTCATCTCTATGACAGTTCAATTAAGGATTAGGCAGGGTATTTAGCAGCGTAAAATATATAGTGTATATATACGGAGGGTAGCCTTTGGAGTATCCTTTAAGAGATGCTGTACGAGGCAAAACAAAGGTGTTGTTACCAGATGACAGCCAAGAACATGAACATCTTTGAAAAATACTGTTGTGGCAAATAAATTCTTGTACATGGAAAAGCAGCTTTCTCATTTGTACAATTTATGTGCAGCTTATGTGACCTTTGACCCACTTTGTTTTTGCAGAGATGCCAACCTGCAGCACTTGTCAGTCTTGGAACTTTCTGACTCCCCAGCCCTTGCCACCAACAGATCAGGTCAGTTCATGTGAATGATATGACTTTACCCTGATGCCAAAGTGTCTACATTTTGACCATCATGGACTTGGGTTTGCCAACTTCTTGAAGAGTGCCATACAGTTTGTTCGAATATTTTCTGTCAATCTTTTTTTCACAGTAGGGGTCAGATTTTCCAAATGGTAAAGCTGTTTCAATCTGTATATTTTGTTCTAGTTCTTTGTCCCCAGACAGTTGTGGAGCTCTTCTACCAGACAGTAGCCAGGAAGGCCATCATCTCTCAGATCTACAACCAACAGCAGAGCCCTTCCCTGGGAAGTGGTGTGCCCCACTGGCCCCACATGGTCTCCAGTGTGGTCAACTTGCTAGCCCAGTTCCTGTATTCTTTTTACATTATAGGTTAAAACACACCTGAGGGAGATATCACGTAAAACTGTCTCTATTGCACATGGTGTGCGCGGATATTGGTGAAATGCAAATAACTGAAATTATTGCCAAATGTATATTATTAATTTTCTAAGTTGTAGCAATCTCTATTTTGGAGAATATCTTACATTGAAGCTTCAAAGAATTTTGCAACATCTATGTCCCATTAGTTAAGTGACATAGTTGGTGATGCTGAAAATAACAGGCTTTTAAAACCTTTAATCTGCCAGAATAGTATTAAAATGGACTGCTTTGTTATTTTGACCATTTTGAATAACCTAGTGTGAAATGAACAAATTCAAAAGTGAACTTCTTTATGATGTAAACCATATGTCAACATTTTCACTTGCATATCGACTGGGCTTTTGAGTATTTTGAAATATTAGCTAATAACCAAATGACGTTTGTGTTCACACAAGTAGTTTTTAGCATCTGTGATTGTTGAGCCTTAACTGGTATTCTGCAGTTGGCCAAGCAACCCTGGCTTCCAATTCCCTGAGTGTCTGATGGCCAACTGCCAGTACACACAGCTACAGGTAGCTCTTCTCGCTAATTACAATCATATTGTGCATTCGCTTGCAACCACACACAAATACGTTGCCACGGCCTTCTATCAAATTTATCAAAATTTGTGCACAAACTAAATGCCACTTACCAGAAACCTTTACATTCTCTATGTTCAGAGTATAATCTACTAAAATCTGTTAAAGGTTAAAGATGCTTATGAAACATTTTGGTAACATTGACCATCATCAGTTAGCAACTTTATTTTTGCTATTATACCGGTACACAGTACTGTAGAAGTTAATGACCAGAATCTAGCATAAAAATGATAATCCATCACAGGGATTGATTATGTTCGTATCTAATTAGTGTTTTTTTGTCACCAGGAGTATGTGAGGCTGATCGGCCCTTGGTGTCAGGTGAATGTTGGTTCCTGCCGTTTCATGCTTGGTCAATGTTACTTGGCTAACGGAGAGGGGCAGAAGGTAGGAGAAACTCATTTTATAACATTTAGTTGAATTTTTTTTAAACTTTTGACATTTTAGCTGTTTAGCAGTTCTATTTTAACTTCTTTTTTGGTGTTGCATTGACTACCATTTGTTCATTATCTGACAGCGATAGCAATTATAGAGTATGGAACCTCCCAATTCTTCATAGTGCCATGTGCTAAAAGAGCTGTCGCTAATAGCAGTTATTTTTTAAAGCTTTCCACTGATCTCCCCTTTAGGCTCTGCAGTGCTTCCAGGAGGCAGCAACTGAGGTAGAGAAGGAGGAGTTTCTGATGAGATTGACAGGGACTGAAGAGGAAGAGCCTGCCTCCACACCACGGTTACAATACTATCACAAGGTATAGGAGTGACATGGTTATCTACAGAAATGTGAAAAGTAGAGAGCACTTGGGATATAG